>CM076970.1:10879092-10961592 GCA_039105355.1 Benthosema pterotum
TAGGCCACAAGTTTGCTTCAGAAGTTTAAGAAGGTGATGCACACAAATAGCATTATGGCGTTCGATTATCATATTAAGTCACACCTTTTATGGAGTCATCTAAGTGACGTTTAAATTTAAACCTTAATCTTCAAGCTGAAGATTCTGGACATATATTTCGTCTATAGTTTCCCTGGTAGAAACAGGTGCGTTTTTGCTATTAGCCAGACGAGGCAGTTGCCTGGTGGGGCATGAAGGGCGGCCCCAAGCTATGGTGGATAGCGAATGCACAGCTAAAATCCCGAAAACTAAAGAAAGCAAAGAATGTAAAACACCAATGGTTTACTTTCTCTAACAACCTAAAACAAAATTTTGCCTTAGGCTCCAAATTTCTTAGAAACACCACTGGGTACTGGGTAAAGGGGGAAATAAAAACAACAACTAACTAAGCATCAGTGTTGGTCAGTAACTAATTTTAGATTATATATTACTGTAATATTATTACTTTTGCTCCAAAAAGTAAAGTAACGAGATTACTTTGCAAAAATGGGTAATAAGTAACACATTACTTTGCAAGCAGTGTTGGGACATGTGCACTACGTAACTCAATATATTACATAATATATTACCAAAATTAATGCAGTAACTTGTAATATAAATATATTACTTAACAAAAACAATCTAATATATTATACTTTTCTTTCTGCATTACTGCATTACTTTCAATATTACTTTCTGTCAATCTGTCTTGTTGAAAATGTTCTTGTGAAATTTTCTTGACAACTGCAGAAGTTAAATAATTACTTATTTCTATAATTTGTCATCAAATTATTTATTCAGGAGGACGTTTTTTTCAAGTTGGTTTCATATGGATTTCCCAGATAGCCAAGTGCGCTTTCTTTATTGTAGGTATGCCACTGGCCTACACAATATTTGATTAATAGTGACACTAAATATTTAGTTATATATTTTGTACAACATTTTTCTTTTAAGTAATATGTAATAGTAATACTAATATATTACACTTGCTCAGACAGCAATATTGTAATACAATATATTGCTTTAAAATGAAGGTAATAAGTAATAAGTAATACATTAACAAGGTATAGTAATATTCCCAACACTGTTTGCAAGTAACGCCAAGTTACTTGTATAAAATGAGCTTGTTGTTGCATGCAAAAGTAGAACACATTTACAAGCTATCGACAGGTACTGTAACAACAAAGATGTGCACTAGATTGTAGATCCAGTCCACACGCTGCATCCTGTGCAGTTATGTACACTACAAATCACTTGCTGCTATATTTTGTATTTATTTTTAAATACAAGACCTCAACTGTCTTTGAAAACAATTGTGAAAAAGTTTAAAAAGTCAAAGAGGCAAAGAGACTATTATTATTCCAATAAATTGGATTCAGTTCTAAAAAGAGCTCGCTAAACAGATTAGGTTGTACATCTCTATTTTTTTTTTTTTCAAATGTAGGAGTTGAGAACTTGGGAAAGTAATAACGTAATATGTAATATATTACTCTTTGATTCCAGTAATAAGTAAAGTAATGATATTACTTTGTCTAAGGGGTAACGAGTAAAGTAAAGAAGTTACTTTCCTAAGTAATATTGACCAACACTGCTAAGCATACTGTATATCAGTGAAATTGTTATATTAAACATCGGTATTGGCCAAGAATTTCGGTGCATCCAGAAAACCTATACGTCTAGACTTCACTGCTATAGAATTATTATCATTGGATGATTTAAAGTCGAGGCACACCCAGACACCTCCAGGGCCAACTCCTGTCTCAGAGTCAAAGAAACCCACAGAATACAAATTGTAATTTCACGGACACTTGTTCTCTATCAGGAACTACCTTGCACCTCTATGGCTGGTTCATTGCTCTAATGCTTCCTCAGAGCATTACGGCAGCACTCTGACATTGTCACGGAATATCACAGACTTTCATTTAAAAAGGTCAGCTTCATTTCAACGTTAAATGCCATGACGCATCGGGGCTTGTTTCAGCTCCTGGTGAAGAGGTGAAGATGTGTAGCCAATTTGTTCATTTTTCTCTCACGGACATAAAGAAAACCTTTCAGTCTCAGAAGTTTGAAATGATAGCGTCGCACGGAGTCCGGGGTTGAGTCACAGGAACATGCATTTTCTTTTATTTTACGGTATCGACTACTCTTTTTCACATGCTGACCTAAAGGTCGACTAAAAAGTTAGTTCTCCCCTCAAAAAGTCATACTAAAGTCTATCTTTGTTTTAACATTTAACGTAAAATCCAAAGTAGCATTCATAGTACGCGACAGGTATTGAAAGCACAAATAGTTTCAACAACACTAACGCTAATATAATGCTAATTTAAGCAGGATTTATATTAGCGAGACGAGCACCTTGCCTCAAAACCAAAAAGCTTTTGCAAAAACAAAACAACAGCATGTGGAATAATAACAACCTAGAATTGAAACAGCGCATTATTGTTTTTTTTGAAATGGTAAATGATGAATTTACATAGCCTACTGCCTTTATCCAAGGTGCTTTACATAATGAATACATATGTGGATACCATTCACACACCAATGGTGGTGGAAACATGCAAGGACTGACCAGCACATAGGAATCAATTACAATCAATTAAGTGTCTTGCTCAGGGACACGTCGACACTAACTCTGGGGGAGCTCGGGTTTCGAACTGGCAACCTGGTGGCTACGATCCATCCACTCTACCCTGAGCTTAGCCTCGACACCCAGGCTTTCATTTTCGTTCGCCTTGCGCGAAAACGGAAAGCCTGGACTAACGCACGTTGGAAAGTGGCCTTCAAGTGGGAGTGAACCTTCCGGGGTGGGCGTCGCTCTAAATAATGTGACGTAGAACAGCAGTGGACGGGCGGGGGAGGGGCCGGGGATGACGACACGTTAGTGAGATCAAATCAGAGCGCAGCACTTCCGCCGTGTGGATCCCACGACACCCCCGCCCCCCAAGGCCAAAATCATTGAGGGTTAGACCAGGCTACCCTGAGCTATACCGCCACCCCCATAAGTGCTTGCAATTCATCATAGATCAGTGGTCTTCAACCAGTGGTCTGGGGACCACCAGTGGTCCTTAAGATGGTTACTGGTGGTCCTCAGCTAAGTCTGTTAACCAGATGAAAAGTTGGTTCACCAGATGTTACTCTTGAGAGCGTAAACATGAAACCAAATGGACCCTTGTGCGTCCATTTGGTTTCGTGTTTACACTCAAGAGTTAAAACGTTTATCTGAATTAGTCCAAGTCTACACAACTACATGATTAATGATCATTTTGATCTGGATATTTGCCTGTTTTGTTTCCCAAATCCATATAGCGGGCAACAGCAAAAGAGATCTTTAGTTTTGGGTTCCTGTGGGTTCAAAAATATCCTCAAATGGTGGTCCGGGGCTCCGACGCTGAATAAATATGGACCGTGGTATGAAAAATCTTGAAAACCACAATCATGGATCAATAAATGACATAGAAACAAAGACATCTTTCTGGTCTCTTCGGTTTCCACAGACGAGACGCAGATGAGAGGTAGTAGGTCAGATCATCATTAACTTTCTGATGGGACCCGACTATAGGCCTGCCCCTCCCAGTGCCGATTCTGGCCTCCTAGGGGCCCTAAGCAGGTTTTTTACTAGGGGCCCTGCTTCTCAGGCGCTGATTTTGGCTTTTTTGTTATTTTGCCATTTTTTGCGGGGTAATACATTATAGATAGCTTAACACACACACACACTCTCTCTCTCTCTCTCTCTCTCTCTCTCTCCTCTCTCTCTCTCTCTCTCTCTCTCTCTCTCTCTCTCTCTCTCTCTCTCTCTCTCTCTCTCTCTCTCTCCAATGTTTCCTTTTCAAATGAATGTATTTATTGCTACTTCAATCCTGACCAACAACAACAACAACAACAACAACTATGAAACTGTCTCTTATGTAGAGATGTAGCAGGTCTAGAATAGGGACAAATAAGAGTTGAAAATACTTTGTTCACTGTCAAAGTATTGTAGGCTACAGTAACCAACACATTCTGTGTAGTAGCCACATACACATCACAGAGACTCTATGATGTGACTGGCTTCATGAAGTGAACGGAGTTGACATAACTGTCTATATCCATAATACTCTAAGCTTTGGGCATGCCGCATGATAGGAGATATTATTATTGACAAAATACAACAAGCTTGTATCTCTGCCACCAAAAAAAACAACAACACAACAACACACTACCGACAGCCCAGCATTTAACAGCACAACTGAAAACTGCAGTCATTCATAGCGTTAGCCTGCCAGCCTACCTGACTGCTGCTGCTCCTTTTTTCATATCCTGAAGTAATGATGTTGTTGACCAAACATGCTAAGAAAAGGGGGGGGGGGGTTCTGCGTGGTGTAAAAAAAAACGCGACAGCGGGCATGATTCAAGTAACGCTGTTTACGGAAGAAAATTTCCCTTCTACGTACAGAACTACCATGCACTAGAGTGGTTACGTTCGCCGCTGTACGTTATTTGCGTAAGTGCTCGCGATTCAATAAACGTACATGCGCCCGATGTACGCTATTTGCGTAAATAACAGTTCTTTCAATTAGTTATTTACTCAGAGCTGGCGGGGGCCCTTTGTGGAATCGGGGGCCCAACGCAGGCTGCGTAGTCTGCGTATAGGAAGAATCGGCGCTGGCCCCTCCCCTGCTTTTCTCTAGTCCAGGGGTTTTCAACAGGTGGTCCGGGGACCACCAGTGGTCCTTGAGAGGGTTCCAAGTGGTCCCCAGCTAAGTTGGTTAACCAGATGTAACTCTTGAGAACGTAAAAATGAAACCAAATGGACCCTTGCGGGTCCATTTGGTTTCATTTTTACACTCTCAAGAGTTAAAATATACATCATCATGTTGATCTGTATGTTTGACTGTTTTGTTTCCCAAATCCAGCCTGGAATTGTGGACAAAAGCAAAAGAAATCTTTAGTTTTGGGGTATTTGGTGCTTGATGTCCTCAAATAGTGGTCCGTGGCTCAAATGGTGAATAAATGATGGTCCCTGGGATCAAAAAGGTTGACAACCACTGCTCTAGTCTATGGAGATAATCCATAGCTTCCTAAGGTGTCTGGGCACCGGTCCTGCTCCTGCTGTGACAGTCAATTGCATGTCCAGACCCTTTGGACATGGGATAGAGCACCAAGCTGGGCACTGACGTATGCACGGAATTGCGTCATTGAGTAAAGGGGAACTCCACCCATATTCAACATTCTAATATGTCATTAATATATTTTAGAGGTGTTGGGTGGTCATGATAGATAAAGTTCCCCCTATTCTGTATTTCCTAAAAATAGAGGTCTAAAAAAAATCATTGACATGGTGAAATACATCTGATGACGTCATCAAGATGTGTTTCACATACTTGAAATGTTAATGATTTTTTCTTTCAGAACCTTTTTTCCTGAGAGGGTACAAATGGAACCAAATGGACCCGCTAGGGTCCATTTGGTTCACATTTGTATCCTCTCAGGAAAAATTTGAAAATGGGTGGAATTCCCCTTAAGTATGAGCTAAGCGCTGCCTGCGATTTTTCATTTTATTCATTTTGTTGGACTACCACTACCAATCATCATCATCTTAAAATTACATTATACTGTCATTCATTTCCTGTGTTTAAAGTTTCATTGAAAGATCAATTAAAACGACATACACCTCTGACTGGGCAGACGGCCAATCACGGTTCAGGATAATGGATGGCACCTGGCTGGGGGTTGGCCAGTCAGATTGCAGGGCACTGGCACAGTGCTACCACCACCTGGACACGCAGCTGTGTGTGTGTGTGTGTGTGCGTGCGTGCGTGCGTGCGTGTGTGTGCGCGTGCGTGCGTGCGTGTGTGTGCGTGCGTGCGTGTGTGTGCGCGTGCGTGCGTGCGTGTGTGTGTGTGTTCAGATGGCTAATGTTGCCATTGATGCTCATTATAAGCAGCTTTATGTTTTTTTTTCTTGTGGTAAAGTAGTTTGTAAATATATAAACAAAACTGAAAGGCAAAAAACTATGGGCTAGGCTTCGGTTCGGCCTTGACAGCCCCACCCACACAGAAATGTCTGATTGCATGCGACAGTGGTTTTCTCGATACCAACCTTTTCGATACCAGTGCACACTAGTTATTCGGAATTTGAGCTGCAAGGGTCCATTTGCTTTCATGTTTTGTCAAGGTATGAACCCAAATCCAGAGCACAATGCAGAATAAGCTCAAAATATAGTCATTATATTAGCAGTGAAGCTTACAAACAGGTAGTTAGTGCAAGACTTCAGAAGCCAAATGTAACACACAAGAGGGCCAAAAGCTTAATGCTTAAGTACAAAGCACAAATACCTTAGAGAAGCCCAAAACAATAAACCAGTCCATGAACACGGCAACCACACAGTATACACTATCAAGGTTGATTACAGAGAGTTCACAGGTGCACAGTGGGTGTGGTGCCATTAGGCTACAGCGTGAGGGGGAAACTGTGACATGGACTGTACGGAGGAATGGGGATGTATCAGATATGGACTCATGGTCTACCTCAGACCATTACATGTTTAGGCATTACATGTCTAGCTAACGAACATTCCATCATTTAGCTGGGGGACCACCTGGAACCCTCTCAAGGACCACTGGTGGTCCCTGGAACCACCGGTTGAAAACCACTGGCATTCGGCATCTAGGCTACTACTACTATTGCAACATTCACTTTTCCACTCCATTAACTGACCATATCCTCCGTTGTTAGTTGCATGTTGCGTTAATGTTTAGCGTATTTGGTTTCATGTTTACACTCTCAGGAGTTAAAATATTCATGAACTGAATTAGCACAAGTCTACACAACTAGAAGATTCATCATTTATGTACGTTTGCCTGTTTTGTTTCCCAAATCCAGCCTGGAATTGTAGACCAAAGCAAAATAAATCTTTAGTTTTGGGGTCTGTGGGGCTAAAGTCTCATCAAACGGTGGTCTGTGGCTCAGATGCTGAATAAATAGTGGGCCCTGGTATCAAAAAGGTTGAAAAAGCCTGGTCTTAACGGGCTCGCTCATGTGTTAGTGGCTTCTTTTGGGGCCTGTTTGTGTAGGACCTGCCTGCTTATATGCCTCTTATGCAGAATCTGGCAACGCTGGTCAGCAGCAGCATCCTCCTCTCTCTGGCTCTATGGCGTCTAGGCCACAGCTGCAGCGGTTCACCCACTCTTCCTCCTTCTTCACCCTCCTCTTCTTCCTCTTTCCCCTAGTCTCTCTCTCTCTCTCTCTCTCTCTCTCTGAAAGATGGAAAACATGTTTGGTTCTGTTGCCTGGGTACGCACGATAAATAAATAAATAACTACACACACACACATACACACACAACAATTACATAAGCGACGTTAGGCGGAGCCGCGTGCGGTGCCAACGGCGACTTCTTTTTTTTTCTTCAAATCCACGTCAGGCTGAGAGAGAGAGCCCTGGTTAGGGTCATGCGGTGGATAAAGTGTGTGTGTGCTGCTCGTCGGATGTAGAATAAGTTCCCCAAAATAAGAACGAAAACAACTTTGAAAGAAAACACACAGGGAATTCTGAGGGTAACAGGAAGGTCCAAATAACACTCGGCCCTGAGTATAGACAGAGTAACGCCGTCGCAAACTCCGTTCACTTCATGGGATCAGTCCAATGGCCGCTCTTATCAAGCTGTGTTTCACCATGTGAATGTTTTTTTCCTGAGAGCGTACAAATGCGAACCAAATGGGTACGCACTCAGGAAGAACATTTTGGAAATGTCCCTCTTTTGGTCCCTCTTTCAGACTGCCCCCGAGAGCTCAGTTTTCTGACCCCTCAATGTTGCAACAATGTTGCTGGTCCGAATTATTGTTTGTGCCGAGCCTTCATGTATTCAGGGAGCTGGAGTTTTTGAGGCAGGGCGCTTCTTCGGTCAGTCCACGTTGTGTGTGTGTGTGTGTGTGTGTGTGTGTGTGTGTGTGTGTGTGTGTGTGTGTGTGTGTGTGTGTGTGTGTGTGTGTGTGTGTGTGTGTGTGTGTGTGTCTGGAACACAACACGGCCACAGAGGGATCATTTCATATTGTCCCACTTCAACAGCTTCAACGTATTTCGTTCCACTAGGTGTGCAGGTCTCAGATGAGTGCACACAGCAGTAGATCAGAGCAAGGAGTGAAGGTTTTCCTGAGTTTGACTCCGGTCACAGACGATCTAACTTGACGTTATCCAATCTCCATGACAATTGTTTAACCTTTCCCCTCGTTTCCTTCATGTATTTCTGCTTTTTCATAACCTCATGGCTTCTCTCTCTCTCTCTCCTTATTAAAACAGCCCTGGATAATCTCTCACCCTTCCAGGTCTTTTCAACGTCTTTTCAACCGTCCCACCTTTCTTGTCCAGTGTCCACAGGTTTTTTTTTCACGCTGCTCCACACTTCTCTCCACATATTTCTCTTTCCCATCTCCTGTCTTTCAACATTGCCGCCAGTGCCTTTCCTATCCTTTCCTTTCCTTCACTCTGCCTCTCTTTTCCTCTCTCCCTCGCTCCCTCCCTCTCTCTCTCTCTCTCGCCCCCCGTGTGAAAGGGGTCCTTTATCAGTGGGGTCTGAATGGTTGCAGGTCCACTGGAGTTCCGGGTACAATGGCTCCCATCATCAGAGCAGAGCAGAGCCCCCTGAATGAGGAACAAAGACCCCGGCCCCTAGAGGGGCCCCTCTCTCTGCCCCATACATCAGCAATAACAGACCCAACTGGACCTGCACGCACACGCGCGCACACACGCACGCACGCACGCACACACACACACACACACACACACACACGGACTGAGTAACGGTGTCGCAAACTCCCGTTCACTTTATGGGATCAGTCCAATGGCGGCTCTGTCATCAAGCTGTGTTTCACCATGTGAATGAAATTTCCTGAGAGCCTCTCAGGAAAATTCCTTAAAGGAGAATTCCGGCCCAAAAGTTTTTTTGTATCTTTATTTGCAGTTATTTTTTTTGAGAAAAGTGGTCCAGGTGTTATTTTGTGAAAATACTCCTTTATGGCTGTTTCCCCTACCCCAAAATAAGCTTATAATGGGGCCAATGGGCGTTGTGCAAGTTCACCTATATACATCGCTCCAAAATGCAATTTTTTGCTATATATTGTGTCTCCACCATGTCAGTAGTGAGTTAACACTTTCACTTTCACTTTTGATTCAGCAGTGATCCAGCTGTCTCAAAAGCTGGGGGCGTGGCACATGGTTTATGGCTGAACCACTGCTGAAACAAAAGTGAAAGTGAAAGTGTGAGTGTTAACACACTACTGACATGGTGGAGACACAATATATAGCAAAAAATTGCATTTTGGAGCGATGTATATAGGTGAACTTGCACAACGCCCATTGGCCCCATTATAAGCTTATTTTGGGGTAGGGGAAACAGCCATAAAGGAGTATTTTCACAAAATAACACCTGGACCACTTTTTTCAAAAAAAATAACTGCAAATAAAGATACAAAAAAAACTTTTGGGCCGGAATTCTCCTTTAAGGTGGTGAAATTTTGGAAATGTCCCTCTTTTGTCCCTCTTTCAGGCTGTCCCCCGAGAGCTCAGTTTTGACCTCTTCTGACCCCTCAATGTCGCAACAATGTTGCACTCACAGACACACAGTGTCACACACACACACACACACACACACACACACACACACACACACACACACACACACACACACACACACACACACACACACACACACACACTGTCACGCACACATACATACATATACACACGCAGTGACTGCATGTAAGAATGTGTGTCCGTGTGTGTGACGCACGCGTGTGTGTGTGTGTGTGTGTGTGTGTGTGTGTGTGTGTGTGTGTGTGTGTGTGTGTGTGTGTGTGTGTGTGTGCACGCAAAATATAGAATGCGATTCTATTGTGTGTGTGAGTGTGTGCCTGGAAATGCCTGGGACAGCTCTGTGTGTGTTCCCTCGGTGCATATCCAAGCAGGTGCTGCCCCTTGGGGATTTGCAGCGTTATGGATCTAACCCCCTTCTCCCTCCCTCCGAACCGGCCATCATTCTTAACCAGCAGCCACATTATACTGCTTGGCGGTTATGCATCCATTATTGCCCAAATCCATCTTTTCTGTAAGGGCCTCCAGTGGGATTCTCATCCCCGATTCATTGTGCGCTGGCGGTGTCTGTCGATGCCATGCACCGTCGGACACACACACACACACACACACACACACACATACACACACATACACGCACGCACACGCGTTTGCTTGAGAACGATCGGTAGGTGTCTCTGTGTATAGGCGCCTTCCCGGTCGTTCGTTAAAACGTGACAATACATGCAGCCATGAATATGCATGTTGGGTTTCACTGGGGGTGAAGAACATCCTCGGGGGGATATACGCAGCCATCCCAAAAAAACAAACTTGTTTGTACAGAGGAAAAAAGCTGTTTGTATGACTAGCCCATTCAGTACGGGGGTTTTAAAAGGAGAACTCCACACCAAAACATATTGGGTATCTATCTACCTTGATTCCTGTGACATGATTTTTGTCATAGATGCATTTCACAATGAGGTCCCCCTCCCTCCAATGCAGTTTGCATTGGCGCAGGTTGTCTTTATTCTAATGTGGGTATTTTAGTCAACTTTTTCACACATCACATCAAACCACACACTACAATACAAGATAATTCAGCCACTACATGATTTAACCCGTGTGACAGGAGTTTCAACCTGAGTGATTGGAGAGGAGAGTGGCAGAAGGGAGGGGAGGGAGGAGGAGGGATAGATTACCTCTGGGATTACAAGTAAAGTCAGTATACTATTAAAAAAAAGTTTGGAGCTACTAAAATACCTGCATTAGAATAAAGACGACATGCACCAATGCAAACTGTGGGAGGGAAGGGGGACCTCAGGGGTGAAATGTAGAAAAGGGGACATCTATGACAAAAATCAAGTGCAATATATATGATGTCACAGGATCAAGGTAGATTGATGCCCAATGTGTTTCATTGAAAAATAGCAGGTGTTCACGTCTCATAGCAATAGCATAACAATAGCAGGTGTTCACGTCTCATAGCGCGCCACTCTGTGGCGCGCTATGAGACGTGAACACCTGCTATTTTTCAGGGGGAAAAGTGAAAAGTGAATAGTGTTCATTCTTTTAGTGTGAATGTTTTGTACAATCTATAGTGCCTGGTCAAAATGGGCTAGAGTGTGAGACGCAGTCAGCGTTGGATGTCGGATGATGGGTTTATACTTACTAAAGAGTGACTGTGGATGTGAGAGAGAGTCGACAAAGAGACCATCTGTTCCCTCTGCGTTTGTCATCAACACTACAGGCTTGGAGAGAGTTCTGTTATAGAGCCGTATTCCATCACCTGAAGCTCATTATGCAATTTGTCTGGAACACAGAGAAGGGCCTAGACGGCACAAGTGTTACAATGTTTTCTGCTCAGGGTTATCATAAATCGCTTTTGGTGTGGCGCTGTCACTTCTGGAAGAAAAATATATAGGTGAAAAGAAAATGTTCCCAGAGAGAGAGAGAGAGAGAGAGAGAGAGAGAGGTCATCCAGGTGCACAATGTGTCAGGCAGGCAGGGTTGTGCAGTGAGACATTTTGGTATATAGTATTTTTTTTTTATTAAACTAATATTGTCCACATACATTCATGAATCCCCTAACGCTGTTTTTTTCATTGGCATGTTTGGCTGGAAAGGTTCAGCCCCCAGGAAGAAACCCTAAATACAAAGGGAAGACATCATTGCACATAAAAAACACACCAAGGGGTCTATTTACATACTGTCACCTCTTAAACATGTACAAAATTGGAAAAAATACAAAAATCACGGCACCCCCTCTTTAAAGCATAAGGAACGTCTATCATAGGATAATGGGAGGGCGAGGGTAACAAGAAACAAAAAGGAAGCTCGCAATTCATGTTAAGATGCTCCAAATAAGTTTTATTTTAGCGTCAGGCAAGCAGGTAACGATGGTTCAACCTGTTATGACCTTCTTCAGGTATCCGAGCGTTGTGACCTGCTTGCCTGTCACTAAACAAAAGTTATTTGGAGCATCTTAAGGTGAGTTGCGAGCTCTTATATCATTTTATGTCCACTGTTTACAGTTTTGGCTGCTGGAGGATGTGCGATTACTCTCTTTACTTTTAGGTTCACAAGAAACCCCTTGCTCAATATGGACAGCCTGGTCAGCAAGTGGATTCACGGATGTTTGTATATAGAGAATACTTTAGGCCAATAAAAAAGGACTATACACCAAATTTCACACTTTAAACAAAATAAGCCTGAATCGCCCCGTACTAATGGGGATAAAAGTTGAGTTAAAAACATGGCTTGGTGCTTTCAAGGATCAACTGGGAACCCAAACTTAAAACCCAAACTTAAAAGAGAGGAAAGATCTGAGGGAAAATACATTAAAAATGCATTCAAAATAAAGGAGAAGACTCAAAATCAATGTACTTTAATCATGTCTACAAACTGTAGAGATGTGATCTATCATCGATGCACCTCATTTTACACCAAACGGTTATATTTTTTTGAGTGCTGTGATCTTTCTACTCTTCTCAATCCATGTAAAACCTGTTTAAAACCCCATGAATCAGTATATTAATGTGACTATAACTTACTGTACACTGAAACCAGAGCAGGTGTTATGAATAATGCATCATGAATCTACATTATGGACATATATTTACATTTTGAAACCGAGGCTCATAGTCGACTTAATAAGGGGAACGGTCCATTTGCTCATGCGACTACATTTGCCTTGTACTTCTTAGAAGTAAACCAGCTATAAGGGTCATTAGAATAATGGTTATAATTATGGCGCATAAAAACAGAAGAAGTGCAAGAATAAGGAACTAAAAATAGAATGTCATAGAGGAAAAAGAGCAGAGGTTTTCAACAGGTGGTCCGGGGACCACCAGTGGTCCCTGAGAGGGTTCCAGGTGGTCCCCAGCTAAGTTGGTTAACCAGATGTAACTCTTGAGAGTGTAAAAACGAAACCAAATGGACCCGCAAGGGTCCATTTGGTTTCATTTTTACGTTCTCAAGAGTTCTCAAGAGTTCTCAAGAGTTAAAATATTCATCCTCTGAATTAGCCATAAAGATTTGATTGGGAAACAAAACAAGGAAAACATACATTCCAGTATGTTTTCCTTGTTTTGTTTCCCAATCAAATCTTTAGATTTGGGGTCTTCTGTGGGGCTAAAATATCCTCAAACGGTGGTCCTCCGTGGCTCAAATCCTGAATAAATGGTGGTCCCTGCGGGATGAAAAAGGTTGAAAACTCCTGTATTAGAGAGAACACCAAAGCAACAGCCTGGTGAGATTGATAACAAATACATGACTCACATCCGCTCAATCCAACCAACCGTCCACCCCCTTAATCAATGCTTCCATCCATCATCTTCTCAATCAATCCATCGAGCCATGCTCCATCCATCCATCCATCCATCCATCCATCCATCCATCCATCCATCCATCCATCCATCCATCCATCCATCGGTCCATAATTCCTGATGGTTTTGTCAGTATTGTGCAACAACAGCAGGTGGGGTTGAGGTGTGGTTGAGGTCAACTACTTGACCCCACTTCGTTGAAAAGGACTTAAACGCTTAAGCCCTGTGTATACATTATTGTGTGACGAGTGTGAAAATAGCATCTACAAGCTGTCAGACACATGCACACACATTACAACACGACACTACACAGTATATACATACTTGCTTTTTCAGGTAATGAGTAGTGTAACGAGATAACGTCCTACGAAAAAAGTAATTACCGTAGTTACTTTTACTAATATTACTTTCATCATGCTGATGCTTTCAACAGTATTGCATTGGTGAGGGGAGATGAGCTGATGCCACTTAAAACATTTACTTTGACCTAAAAAGTGTGGTGAACAGCAACCTATTGTTATTACAGTCAGACATACAAATAAGCCATCTAGTGTCGATATAAGTTGCGACTTTGAGGGGTCAGAAACTGAGATTGTGTAGTTGTACTTCCCTATTTTCAGAGATCTGGGTGCAAAAGTAATATAAAAAATAATATGTAATATACTACATATTACTTTTGCATCCAAGTAATAAGTAGTGTAATATTATTACTTTTCTAAGGGGGTAGTAAGTAATAGGTAATGTATTACTCTCCTAAGTAATATTGCCCAATTAACAGACAGACAGACAGACAGACAGACAGACAGACAGACAGACAGACAGACAGACAGACAGACAGACAGACAGACAGACAGACAGACAGACAAAATTTGCCCCAAAACCAAACTTTTGCAAACCTCCACATCAACCACTACTGTATGTCAGAGAGCACTGACGTATACCCTAAATGTACCTCAGTGTTTTGGTCTGGACTGAACATTTTATATCAGATTATAAGATAACCTGATGAAAGGAACATCTCCTCCCAAACTGAAATGTTGTGATTCTCATTAAAACATTCTTTGCCGCTGAAGCGGACAGTGTGCAGCACTGTTACTGTCTTTTTCTTATACCCAAAATAGGTAATGGCAGAGTTTAACGTGGTTAAGGGATTAGGACAAGACAAACCCTTACCTCAGTAACAGACTGTACAGGGCAGCTTTGAGGTGTCTCACAAGACTGATAGGAAGAGCTTTTTCCCCCTGTGATGGTCAGTGCCCTGAAGGTGGATAACAACTATCGACAAAAGGCAAAACAAAGTCAAAAAGTTGTATTTGTCTAACCATGCTTGTGTTGCTCACACTGTTATGTGCAGGGCTGCCCAAAAGGGTAGATGGTGATCTACCAGTAGATCACACAGATCATGCAGGTAGATCACATGACAGTCCCCCCAGCACTTGGACCCTTATAGATCTGTAACTCTTGAGAGCGTCCATTTGGTTTCATTTTACCGTTCTCAAGAGTTAAATTATATTTAAACATCTGAATTACCAATGTTATGCCAGTTCTCTTCCGCAATTGTGGACAAAAACGTGAAAGTTCTTGGTTTTGGGTGCAGAAACTAGACTCAACATCTTAAACTGTCAACTCGAATTCAATTCATTATTAAGTGCAAGCAATAACAGTAACGCCATCACCACTATTTCAAAGCTGAAACTTTCTAGGGGCCTTGAAATTGATTTTTAGTAATGGAACAATCACATTTTTGATGTGTAGATCTTGTTGAGTTGGTCATTTTGAAAGTAGCTCTAAAGTCACAAAAGTGTGGCCATGCACCCCTGGTTATGTTTCTATTGTTCTTTTTTCTTTCTTCTCTATTTATATGTGTCTGTTTACCTGCTTAGTAGTATGTTTAGTTTTAGAGACGCCTTTTAAAGGGGAATTCCACCAATTTTCATTGTTTTTCTGAGAGTGTACAAATGTGTACACTCTCAGAAAAAAGGAAACTCATTAACATGGTGAAACACATCTTGATGATGTCATCAAGATGTATTTCACTATGCTAATTATTTTTTTCAGACCTCCATTTCTAGGAAACACAGAATGGGAGAACTGTTTTACCATGTACACATACAACATCTCTAAGGTGTATTAATGATAATAGTAAAATATTGACAATGAGTGGAATTCCCCTTTAACCATTTCAGGCTGGGAATCCATTTTTGGATCCTGTACAGTATGCAACAATTCAGCTGCTATATAAACATTTGAAGTTTTTTCAGAAAACTTAGGTCAGGGCTAATTTAAGACACGTGCATGCACACTTGCATAGGCCTAGTTTTGCCCCAACGATATTGTAGATGTGGGGACGCCCCTGCGTCCCCCTGCGTCCCCCCTCCACTACACCCCTGGTTGTAGTATACTGCATATATAGGTCCTGTCTAGTTCCTGTCTAGCTGTCTGTTTAACTTTCACTACTTGCCACTTTATAATTATACCTGGTTGTAGCTTAGCACCTTCACCTCACTTTATGCTGTTACAGTTGCACTTTACTGCTCTAGTCTGTTGCACTACGTCACTTGTTGTTTCTATTGTTTGTACGTATTTGTCCTTTTTCTTATTGCAATGTCTATTGTCTTATTGCACTGTGGAACCATGGAAACGTTATTTCAAAAGCGCACCCTTTAGCCCAGGGTGATGGCAGAGGGTCGTGGGAATCCGTCAAAAGCTGCAGCTCACAATAAATCCTCAAAGGATTTCTGACCTTTAGATCTCCCAATTAACATGATTACTTGAATGAACGATACAGTATCCAATAATATCTCTATACCCACACGTGTGACTTCAAAAAAGTAACATCAAAGATAGGAAAATACTATTGGAAATGCACGTAGTGCATGATCGTTGACAGACAAACGCCTTTCGGGCCAAAAAGCATACCAAACCTAAGCTTGTGATATATCTCTGAGTGATGTCAGATGGCTTCACATGGGTGACACCATGAGGTTTATGTAACCCTGTTGGTGGTAAGCAGCCACACCGTCTCCCTAGATGGGCATGTTATGTTGTGCGACGACATCCTACACTGTCCACCCACCAGGCAAGGCAATTACCTTGTTGTACTGTATATGTTGTCTTGCAGAACATGCCACGACAACGCTGCTTGTACCTGTAGGAGTGACTCATTCTGGATTCAAGGTGTCGTTACATCTGACCTTCTGTGTGTGTATGTGTGTGTGTGTGTGTGTGTGTGTGTGTGTGTGTGTGTGTGTGTGTGTGTGTGTGTGTGTGTGTGGTGTGTGTGTGTGTGTGTGTGTGTGTGTGTGTGTGTGTGTGTGTGTGTGTGTGTGTGCGTGCGTGCGCACGTGTGCATTTGCATGGGTGTGTGGGTGTGTGCACGCAAATGTGTGTACGTTATAATATGTGAGATGTTTACAGTGCATTCTCCTGGGGATTGTGCCATGTTGTGTGACCTTTTTCGTGTGTGTGTGTGCATGTGTGTGCGTGTGTGCGTGTGTGTGTGTGTGTGTGTGTGTTCCCTCGGTGCATAATGCGTATGCCCCATGGGACTGCATTGTGCGAGTGAAACGTAAACCCATACACCGCAGTACAGTACGTACAGGACCAATTATATGAAGGTATGGTTGAAAAAAAAGTGATGAAATATGTGCTCCTTTAATCCTCCTGGCCTCAATAATGAGGCGGGAACCGGTTTCACGTGACACGTCGACACGTTGTTTCCAGGGGGAAGAAAATGAGCGTAACGACACGTCGCACACCACTTTAAAATTGCTGAAGCATAAACTAGAGCATGAAGCATAAATCCTCTCTGATATACTGTATATTGCGGAGATGCAGTTTAAAAATGTACTACAGTGTATTATTATCCATGCTATATGTCCCTGCATGCACAGCAGCACCTCTATTTTGGGTACATCGTTATTATAACCCATGTTGTAGTTTTTTTTTAAAGTGTTCTATAACTTCTGAAAGGTTTTTTCAAAAGTTTCGAAAAATACCGGGAAAACTAGCTGCTTTGTGAACTTTTGCAGTGCAAGTGGCTATTTCCGCTATTTTTTGAAATATGGCTTTAAGTGGTTAAGTGCGACCCGCTGTGTTCTGTTTACACACACAGACAGTCATTTGTACACGGTGGCGTACGTCCGTCCGGGGGCGTACACTCGTGTGTTTCGACTCTGTGGTTGTTGACAGCGGATGCTTCACAGGCCAACGTTGAACCAGAGGACCTTTTTTTCTGCTATTCCTGACAGCAGACAGGACGTTGTGCATTATGCCTACCGTACCGCCCACAGGACGGGACAGCAACAATCCACCACCTCTGACCCCCCACCACCATGCTCTTCCATTTCCAATCATTATCTCCCCCGTGGCTTAAGAGCAAGGAGCTAATCCCTCTGCTGTGTTTACCACACAACTGCTATCACAGCTGGATGAATGGCCTCTTCGACACATGCCTCCAGCCCCCTCCCCAGGGGTGGATGTAACATTTCCAAATTGGGGGGGGGCAGAAAAAAATGGTAGGGGGGCAGCCCCCATACCGTTTTCAATAGTGTTTCAAATACTTTTAAATATAAGCACTGAAATGTCTTGGGTTGTTTTGCACATCATCATGTTTGGTGGGGCAGTCAGGGCATTTATGGGGGCATTGCCCCCCCATGCCCATGACTAGATCTGCCCCCCACCCCACCCCACCCCTCCCCTAGCCTTCGCTTCCATGGATGGATGGATAAATGGATCAAATTTGGTGATATTTGTTCTGCTCGAAACATCTGAGACAAATATTGTGCTGTTTACGCCTCGCAATTATCAACTAGAACTGCAGCCCTGTCGAGTGCCGACTTGCACTTGCCGTGGCCATAGCCTACTTGGGTGCGAGCAGAGGGCAAGTACCTCCGACACCTCCAGGAGATAATACTCATGACAGTCGGTCGGTGAAGAATGTTGATGCCTGGTTTAGTTGATGATGTGTTGGTGATGTAAATAAGACATCTTAAATGTTATGAGTATTATATTAATAATACTCATAATAACAATAATCAAATTGGCACTCGACAGAGCACAGTTATAGTTAAGTTATTGCAAACGCAATGAGGCCGAACGTTGTCCGTTGGTCTGTCACACACATATTTGGCCATTTCAGCCCCAGAACTCCACAAGCTGACAGACTCCATATTTGTTACAGAAATGTAGGACTAGGATAAGTATAAAAAAGTGTTTCTGGTTCCACTGAAAACGTGACCATTCATTTTTTCCGTAGAGATTTACAAATATCTCTATGGGAAAAATGTATGAAACTAGAAAACCAATGCCACTGCTATGCCCTGGCCTATACTATTATGCAGTATTTAACGTAGATTTTTTTTACGGATTTATTTTTAGCTCTTGTGCCTAACTACAGTATGTGCCTTGAGGTAACGTATCACTCCTAATAATCTACCCTGGGATCTTCTGAAATACTTCTGAAATACTTCAAACATAATCTTAAAAAAAGCCTCATTTAGGACATGACCAGAATATATGGGTGTAAAAGTGTCCACATGAAACCACTCCAACATCCACACATTTTTTTGGTCCAAGGCTATACTAACAGCTATTTCTGGCATCCTGGATATCCTGAAATAACAATCATAGATCTTTAGATTTACATCATTGATACAAAAAGATACATCAACAGATAAGGATGGCATATTATTAGTCCAGTTACCAAGCAGCACCTAAAGTAATTAAAGTGAACCCCACCCTATACCAACTGAAAAGTCAAAGTAATGAAGACATGAATGCATTTTGAAACAGCCCATTCTGTAGGGTAACTGAAAAATAATACTGGGCCCTGAGTATAGAGAGAGTCACGCTGTCGCAAACTCCGTTCACTTCATGGGATCAGTCCAATGGCGGCTCTACAATCAAGTTGTGTTTCACCATGTTAATGATTGTTCTTTTAGGACCTCTTTTTCCTGAGAGTGTACAAATGGAACCAAATGGACCTGCTAGCGTCCATTTGGTTCCATTTGTACACATTTGTTCACATTTGGTTTACATTTGTTCACAAAATGGAAATGTATCCAGCTAGGGCATTAACCAAACACGTTTTTTGCTAGTCGAATCGACTACTTTGGTAGTCGAATAATTGTCGACTAGTCTATAGTGATATATATATTTGTTTTTTAGCCAATAAAATGTGTGATTCTGGACTTCCCATTGAAACAGTGCATGCCTATTACACTACTGTAACTCAGTTACATTATGACATGAAAAATAAGCAATCAACCAACAATCACTGCCAACACCCCAGCACACATCCACAATGCCTGCTGCAGAAAATTGAAATATATATCATAAATTATTATTACCGGATAACGAATAATGAATTAATAGTGTCGACTAGTGTTTTGCTAGTCGAATAATCGACTAGTTGAATATTTAGTTAATGCCCTATATCCAGCTAAATGATGAACAGTTGGTAACCAAATGGACCCTTATGAATCTGCAACTCCTGAGATCGTAAGATGAAACCAAACCGTCCATTTGGTATCATTTTACGCTCTCAAAAGTTAAATTATATGTAAACATCTGAATTACTTAATTCTCAAGAATGTACACATTTAGAAAATGTATAATAATTGTTATTAATGTTTTGACCAACATTTTGGCAGTTACCAAAACTTGCAAATTCCTTAGTTTTGGGTCAGTGAGACTGAACTCGACATCAAATGGTGGTCCGTGGCTAAAATGCAGAAAAAATAGTGGGCCTTGGTAAGAAAAAGGTTGAAAACCCCTGAAATAGGTGAACAATTTAACAACATCCCATGCCCCATTCTAAGCTTACGGTGGGGTAGGAGGAAGAGCCAAATTTTGTTCCACGAAATTCCACAAAAGCATTCTAGCACGGAATTCCCCTTTAAAGGGGAACTCCACCCATTTTGAACATTTTTTCTAAGAGTGAACATTTGTACGCTCTCAGAAAAAAGAAGCGTCTAAAGAAATCCATTAGCATGATTAAAATACATCTTGATGATGTCATCAAGACGTTTCACCATGTTAGCGGTTTTCTTCAGACCTCCATTTCTTGGGAACACAGAATGGGGAAACGTTTTTATCATGTCCACCCAACACCTCTAGGGTATACTAATGACATATTAGAATGTTGAAAATGTGTGGACTTCCCCTTTAAGTAGAATAGA
Organism: Benthosema pterotum; assembly: GCA_039105355.1. Lineage (NCBI taxonomy): Eukaryota > Metazoa > Chordata > Actinopteri > Myctophiformes > Myctophidae > Benthosema > Benthosema pterotum. Next base: position 10,899,662 of record CM076970.1, read on the forward strand.
GTGCAATTCCATTTAGCATACAAGCTGTTTTACTCGTAGCAGAGTATTTCCACATACTATACATAAAAAGGTACTTTTTTCCCACCGCCGTGGATGGATAGACAGGTCAATGGGGGGACAGAGTGAAGGCCCCCCGGTGGGCCCTTATACACACACATATGGAGGCTATCTGGCGTGCTGGAACGTAGTCTGGACGTGGGCCAGTGGACTGCATAGAGAGCTGCACATCCACTGAGGTATGGAGGCTCATCATCTGAGGGGCAATGAGGCAGGGGCGGATTGGCACATATTTTCCCACCGGGACAATTTTGCCTTTGCCAGGCCACCCTGGGGGGGGGGGGCAGCTGGTTAACCAGATGTAACTCTTTGAGAGCGTAAAAATGAAACCATTTGGTTTCATTTTTACACCCTCAAGAGTTAAAATATTCATCACGTGAATTAGCCCAACTTAGTCTACACAACTAGAGAATGTAGAAGATTAAGGGTCATTTTGATCTGTATGTTCCAGGCGAGCATCTAGCGCATTCTAGTGCATTTTGGATCTTGTCCAGGCCACTAGGTGGCGCAGGCCACCAGGGAAACTCCCTGTTCTCCAGATGGCCAATCCGCCCCTGCAATGAGGGTATACTGAGCACCGCACTGCCCCGGCTCACCAGACCAGCCCTACGCCACAGGCAGATTGTTTTATTGAAATATGTTACTGACACGTTAATTGTCGTATCGGCGTTGAGGTCAGTCTGCTGGGGAGGGAGGAGGCCGTTATGGCTGCAAACGGCTGATAGCCTTAAATGCCAAGTCATAAATTCTCCGTCTCTGCAGTCTGTTTGTGTGTGTGTGCGTGTGCATGGTGAAGCCGAAAAAAAGGCTTTTGTTTTCCGAGGAAAATTTGCGTTTCTTCTCAAAGTGGGTTTACAAAAAACGAGATACTGTATATCACCCCATTATGAGAGGAATTTGCATTTTGGTAAAAAAAAATGGACTATCTTGAAAAGCAACTTTCATAAGCAAATATATGCTGTGCAGGGATTATCTTGTGTTGTTGTTTAGCAGCCGGTTGGAGTGTTTTTAAAGTGTACGGCGATTGTGTAACAGCAACAACGCCAAGACAGGTGAGCAGCACTGCAGCACGTCCGCGTCCAGACTTGCTTTTTTATCGCGTGCAACAAGCACCGCCTCGAGCACGTACACACACACACACACACACACACACACACACACACACACACACACACACACACACACACACACACACACACACACACACACACACACACACACACACACACACACACACACACACAGTAGCAGCTAAAGCCAAGCTTTATAGATCTCCAAGCTCACGGCGCGTCGCGGCACGTCGTGGTGTTGTTGTTGTTGAGCTGGTATAAAGCTACCAGGGGCTATTTTGGGGGTTGCGAGACAGCGGTGCACAACAAGGTATAAATCAAGCTTAAGCCGGCCTTTATTATTTCCCCCGGCATCGCCATCATCATCATCATCATCTAATTCATTTCCTCCCTCAATATCCATTTATAGGTTTAAAGGATATTTTCGGTGGCACAGATGTGTGTGCACAAAGATTTTACCTGGTGTTTTCCAACTGCATGGGCGGAAATCAATGGGATTATTTCGTAACATCCTTTCGCTGTTGTTGTTAGGAAGACTCGCACCTACAGTAACGTGTATTGTCTGCAGTCTTCTGGGCAGAGGTCACAGTGGAGGACTTTCACTCACGTTAAGAATAGTCAATTACGGATGAAAGGTCGACCAAGGTCCTCTAATGACTGATTGAGTCTTTCTCTCTCTCTATCTCTTGCCATTAAAAACACTCACTCCTTTCTCAGAGGGCAATGATAGGGGTGGCTGCAGTAATGCAATGGCCATTAATCCTCTAGAACAGTGGTTTTCAGCTTTTTTCATACCAGGGCCCACCATGTATTCAGAATTTGAGCCACGGACCATCATTTGATGACATTTTATCCCCACAGACCCCCAAACTAAAGATTTATTTTGGTTTTGTCCCCAATTCCAGGCTGGATTTGGGAAACAAAAACACTCAAAAATACAGATCAAAATGGCCATTAATCTTCTACATTCTCTAGTTGTGTAGACTTGGGCTAATTCACATGATGAGAATGATGGAAAGTTGGTTAACCAGATGTAACTCTTTCTGAGTGTATAAATGAAACCAAATGGACCCGCAAAGTGTCCATTTGTCCATTTGAGCGACTTACAGTAAGCAACAACACAATTTATCAAATGCATAGAAACAGTCATTAAGGATCATAAATAAGAACCAGACATCTGTCTAACAGCAGAATAATGGCTTAGCATACGCCTGCAAGGTCGAGGCTATGGCGAGCGCTACAGGTTAGGCTGACTCTGAAAAGGTGAGTTTCAGACTATGGTGGATGATTGGATGTGAGCCTGTGGTTCTGATTGGACTGTAATCATGTTGACTCTAGATGTTGGCCTTATTTATTGACTGACTGATGTTTGAAGAGAAGACCAGTTGCCTCAGGCGTTATCTATTCAAACACTGGGTGCATAATCTGTCCTTTGCAGATGCAATTCTCCCACAATGGTCCTTATAGCCTTGCTATGCCTGCTCAGAGGATCCTTGAATCAAGGAATGGGACTGTGCTATACTGCAAATGCACTGAAAGTCAGGGCTGGATCTAGGCATGAACATGGGGGGGCAATGCCCCCCTAAATGCCCAGACTGCCCCAGCAAACACGACGGCATGCAAAACAACCCAAATTTCAAAGATTATTTCAAATTAAAGTGCTTATATTTAAAATGATTTGAAACACTACTACTGCTACTAACTAGCTACAGTTGTGTCACCACTAAACCAACAGCATTTCATCATTGAAAACAGAAAACTCTCTGAGTCAGACCTTTAGCTTTATGCATGCTGCGTGTCTGTTGCAACTTCAACAACAACTGATGTTATTATTGATGCTTTACTTGCCTAATATACTGTAAGTCCTGTAAAATGAAAATGGTATGGGTGCGGCTTCATTCCCAATTGGGAAGTGCTGTCGTTAAATTCAAATATGCAATATGTGGTAGACTCTCAGCTTACGATTTTGATGGCATGAGACGGAACAATGTCTGTTTACTGGCCCTAAAAAATTCAGATGGGTACGACAGACTTAGAGCAGGGCCATCTGTGTGGATTATTGTCAAAATGCTTGGTGGAACCCACGCAACATGCTGCCGATTATTTTAGCGGAGCAGCACCGTTTCCCGAGAAAACCCAAAACTTAATAAGTCTTCGGTTTATCTTTTCTATAAATAACAGCGCTGCAGCTGTCTTAAGAATTCATCCCTTCTGAAACCCACGGATCCGACAGTAATGAAGATGAAAAATCAAATGAAATGTTACACCTCCGCATTAGATCGGTCTGAGAGGCGGTGGTGGATGTCCGCTCCGTTGAGTCTGTTCTGATGGTGGAATGGGTCAGATTTTGACTACTAGGGGTGATCTGAGGACAGCACCACAAAATGACAGCCTCAAACGCTCAACTTTGCCCATTATCCAAACACATTTAGTAAATTGCTGCATTTCACCATCAGTTCCAACTGAGCCGAAAGTGATTTTTGAGGCATTTTTTTGATAAACTCGCCACTCCCCAGTGATCATAGTGCTTAAATGCATGCACGGCCGAGCCCGCGCACACACACACACACACACGCACGCACGCACACACACACGCATGCACACGCACACACACACGCATGCGCGCGCACGCACACAACACACACACACACGCACGCACACACACACACACGCACGCACACACCATCACACGCACGCAGAATGCAGCAATACAGTATTCACTTGACAGAGCTGCCGTAACAAAAAAGATATACGTTGTGTGTGGTGTGTGTGTGTGTGTGTGTGTGTGTGTGTGTGTGTGTGTGTGTGTGTGTGTGTGTGTGTGTGTGTGTGTGTGTGCGTGTGTCTCAGGAGGGTTTATACTTTGTAGGGAGGAAAGCGACTTTAATAGGTCTATCAGTGCTGCTGGGGATAAAGGGAATTGGATTACAGTTCATATTAGATGGATAGACCTTTATTGGTCCCACCAGAGAAATTCAGTTGTCATAGTGGCACTGCAGTACCAAACGCATGGACAGATACAGGCCAGAGTAGATGGATGCCACTGACCGATGGCCATTGAGCCATAAGGATACGTGACGATAACAAGTGGTCCCTCTATACAGAGGTCAGGCCATGCCAGGCTAAACCGCACTAAGCCTGGACACAGATCATATCATATATGGGCGTTGTTTCGGATCCATGCTCATGTTAGTTGCAGTTCAGACCACCAGCAAATCAATGGCTTAGATAGATTCTGGGAGTTGCTTAAAGGGGAACTCCACCTATTTTCAACGCTTTACTGTGTCATTGATGTACCTTCAAGGTGCTGGGCGGACATGATAAAAAAAGTTCCCCCATGGAAATGGAGGTCTCAAGAAAACCACTAACATGGTGAAACATCTCGATGACATCATCCAGATGTATTTTCACCATGTTAATGGATTTCTTTAGACACTTTTTTTTTTCTAAGAGCGTACAAATGGAACCAAATGAACCCGTTAGGGTTCATTTGGTTGCATTTGTACGCTCTCAGAAAAAATGTTGAAAAATGGGTGAAATTCCCATTTAATGATTTAAACACTCCCCCAAGACTATAAAAAAACAATCTGTAGCTGGAGTGGCCATACAACTAACAACTTGCTGCGACCAATAAATAAAGGCGTGGTTGTTACTACTACTGTTTTCACTGCCATAGAGGCAGGGCTTTTACTTGTATTTTACGTACGGAATTGGCCAGTCTGTGACATTTTAGGCGATGTCGTGTTGGACACCATTTTCGATTCTGCGCTACTGGGTGAAAACTCGGCACGGGGGCCGAGTCAGCTCTAAATGAACTTGGCGACACTCCGCATCCGGCGACTCGCCAGGCGGTGTCTCTCATGGCTGAAGTTCGCGAGAGACTGCGCCCTCTCTCTGTCAAAGTGTACACCTGGGGGATTTCAGTGCTACGCGTAACGGATGTAGGAGAAAACCGCCAATCCGTGTTCGGGTGGGACCGGGTTTTTTAAGTCGATGCCATAGCTTTTAGGAATCCACTTGAATTCGCGGCAGATAAACAAAGAACGGCTTGGTTGCAGCTTTTTGTCCGTTTGGTGGAGGATTTTAGAAAGCTGGAGGAGAAGTGCTTCAGCGATGACGAGGAGGTAAAATGAGGTGAAGCTAGCTGGAAGATGAGCCCCTTCCCTTCAGTGAGCACATCATCACATACATCCTGCACATGGTGGGCTGCTGGGGAGCTGGCACACAGCACAGTGGAGAAACGGATTCTCTCTCGCTCTCTCTCTGTCTCTCTCTCTCTGTCTCTCTCTCTCGTCTTTCTCTCTCCCTCTCTCTCACACACACACACACACACACACACACACACACACACACACACCACACACACACACACACACACACACACACACAACACACACACACACACACACACACACACACACACACACACACACACACACACACACACACACACACACACACACGTATATTACTTAGCAGCAGTGGTTTTCAACCTTTTTCATACCAGGGTCCACTATTTATTCAGCATTACATACACACACCATATACATCAAAATGACCATTAATCCTTTCCATTCACTTATTGTAGATTTGGGCTAATTCAGATGGGCTAACCCTCACGGGGTCCATTTGGATTCATTTTTATGCTCTCAAGAGTTACATCTGGTTAACCAACCTTCCATCTGGTTAACCAACTTAGCTATGGGGACCACCTGGAACCCTCTCAAAGACCACTGGTGGTCCTCGGACCACTGGTTGAAAACCTCTGACCGAGAGTCTCTGTAATACTTCCACGAATTTCTGCTTGACTTGCGTATGCGGATGACCCGCTATGGCCTTTAACCTGACACACAAATCTTAAACTGCAAGTCAGTCAGTGAGGACATCTGGATTATCAATGGGATTATCAATGGGATTATCAATGCCGCCATGCTCCACAACTCATTAGAGAGAGTTCATGCTTAGATCAGTTACTGGAAATACTGATTTAATTAAAACATCTGACAGAAATATGCTATCGAACGCTATACAGATTGTTTGGGGGATGTGCAATATTTAAATGAAAAAAACAATGCTATATGTGGTATAGAAGCAATGTTGTTTTATGAGTGGGTTTGCATTTTTATGAGATGATGACTGTAGCATTGTGTAACTTTTGTTCCCCACACCGCACAGTGTTTTCCTAACTTTCTCTTTTCCGGCTGCCAGCATGTGTGCAAGGTAATAAAATACGATTTCCTTTAGTCATTTAATTCCTGGTGTTATAGCGTTTCACACTGCAGCGTCCCCACAAGACAGAGAAATGGAAATAAGGATGGAAAAAGACAACGCACAAGCGCTAATGATGATAACAATAGAATACCTCTGCAGTATCCCAGGTTGTTTGTATACCAATGGCAGAAAACACCAGAGAAGTAGCTAAATACTGTATATTGTTTATACAAAGGTTTCAGGTGGAGAGACCCAAAAGAGAGATTAAGAGATGTTTGCCCAGGCCTTAAGCTTGAAAAACAGCACACAAAGCATCACTTTGCGCCATGCACATTGTGAACTGGTAGATCACTAAAAACATAATTTAATTTGGTATTAATTCGTGAAAACGTAAAGGGAGCTACTGTTTAGGAAAAAGTTCTTTAGAGCAGCGGTTTTCAACCAGCGGTTCGAGGACCACCAGTGGTCCTTGAGAGGGTTCCAGGTGGTTCCTGCTAAATGATGGACAAATGGTAACCAAATTGACCTGCGTTAGAGTATCCAAAGTGGGTCCCCATCAAAAAGCAAAAAAAAAAAAAAACTCAAGTGTCACCAATCTGCAACACACCTTTTTAAATGTAAAACTCCTATGCCAAGAGCTCCAAAATCTCATCTTGCTCATCTTGCTCATAAAAGAAAATAGGAATGAAGTAATAATCAGAATTTAATTGACTGAAAACACTAAACCTAAAGTACTGTAGTCAAAGTCAATGACACAGCTCCAATGCTTGTCATCTGGTGACACTCAAAAGAAAAGGACCAAAAAATATCATCTCCGGTTAGGTTAGTGAGTATTTGAAATGCAGAATGATCAAGTTCCTATAATTCGCATTGGTGTCAGTTCAAGCAAGGCTAAAATGATAGGGCTATTGCTTCAGAAATAGACTTTTTTATGGGATATTTTTAACTGCTGATGCCCTGTGTGCACGTGTGTGTGTGTGTGTGTGTGTGTGTGTGTGTGTGTGTGTGTGTGTGTGTGTGTGTGTGTGTGTGTGTGTGTGTGTGTGTGTGTGTGTGTGTGTGTATCAGTGAGTGTTTGTGGCCACATTCCTGTGCCTGCACACATGTGCACACAGCGTTGCGGCTGGTTGTGTGAATATGTCCCCAGCTGTTGCCTGTTGAATGGTGCGCAGATGTAGCCAGAAATAGGCTAGAGCGACTAAATATAGTGATAGAGACAGGGAGAGAGAGAGAGAGAGAGAGAGAGAGAGAGAGAGAGAGAGAGAGAGAGAGAGAGAGAAAGTAACTAAGTAAGAAAGTGAGGATATCATGGTGTTGTGTGCAAAAGTAGCGAATGTGTCGGCCCATCCGTCCACCCGGTTCAATGCATGTCTGGGAGTGTGAATATTTACCAATAAAAAATATTAATGAGAGCTTGGCTCTGAATAGAAGCTGATTGAACGGGTCGGGAACATCAGTTCGATTTTGAACGGAGAATCGGAGCAGTTTTCGGAGGCGTTTTCGCAGTCGCTGTACCGAACTGTTGAGATTACAAGAGAGTTGAGCCAGAAGGCAAAGGCATCACCTATAGTCATAAAGTGTGGGTCATGACTGAATGAACAAGGTCGCGAAAACAAGCGGCCGAAATGAGTTTTCTCCGGCGGGTGGTGGGCATCTCCCTTAGAGATAGGGTGAGGAGCTGCAGTCGCTTGGGAGAGACTCGGAGTCTCGCTGCTCCTTTGCCTGGAAAGGAGCCAGCAGGGGTGGTTTGGACGTCTGGTTAGGATGCCTCTTGAGTGTCTCCCTAGGGAGGCCCTCGAGGCCTGTCCCACTGGGAGGAGACCCCGGGGGGCAGACCAAGGACCAGATGGAAGGATTACATCGACTCTCTGGCCTTGGATCGCTTCGGGATCCCCCCAAGAGGAGGTTGCTAATGTTGCTCAGGACAGGGAAGTCTGGAGCTCTCTGGTGGAGCTGTTCCCCTGCAACCCGACCACGAATAAGCGGACGAAGATGGATGGATGGATGTTTTTGAACATATAAGGTTTCCGGGCCCGACAGCGAGGAGGACCCTGATGATTACGGGGCGAGTGGAGACAGGATGGGAGGGTATGGCGACAGTCAGAAAATAGAACACCAAGGGGTTAAAGGGGACACAACAGCGGCAAAGCAAGCCAAACCTGATGACAGACCGATCAAACCCAAATGAGAAGCGACTGGGCTACGAGCACAGAGAGAGAGGCGATGAGCGAAAGTGTGAACAGAAAAAGCAGGAGAAAGACAGAGAAGTGACAGTTCGACAGACGTCTGCCGAGTGATTGACGACCAGGGGGAGAAGAAGAAAGAGAAGAGAAGTATGTGTGTGTCTGAGTGTTGGGGAGGGAGAAAAAACTGCCTACACCGCAAACTCTGAGGCTATAAAAATGGATCCTTACTGTCAAAAATGAAAAAGAAAAAAAAAAAAACACAATCAATGCTATAGGATTTCATAAAGCTGCTGTTGTTGTTTCCCCCCTTTGATTACGAATGCACAGATTTCGCTCGAGTTCCGCCGAGGATAATCGCCTCCGCCGTGCCAAAGTGCAGCACGACTCATCATGCCGTCAGAAAGTATACCGCAGTTTAAAGCATCTTTAAACTTTTCCACTCATTTACATATTCGTACAGGGGAAAGGAAACTAGTATTTGCTAATAATGGCCTCCGTGGATCAAACTGGCAGTTTTCCGGTTCAGGGTTCAGAAAGTGCATGTCTATAATTCACCAAGAGCTTTGGCCTCTTGAAAAACAGATAAGGAAAGGAGGAGAGTCCCTTATCCGTGCAGTCTGAGATTTTAAGGATCACATTCACTATTTATAGAGAGATAAACCAACTCTGCTTTCAGAGTGTCTGCCCTGATATGGTCTCTCCAGTGCGTGCCATGGGTCTTGGCACCCGGCCGGCACCCTGTTGGCACCCAGTGCTTTGGCACCTCCACGGGCAGGGGTGAAAAGTTTGAAAGATTCCAAAGAGCCATAAAAACAGACACCACAGCCTTAAAAGATTTCATTGTGTGATAACCTCTGACTAAATATCCACGGATAATATACTGTATGTTGTCACGGGGCCCAGAATACCAAGTGGCGCCCCTAGAACTGGTGACGGCTTGTCAGGTATAAAAGTCCATGACTCACGAAGAGTTCCGAGCCAATATCAGAGTCTCATAGACCGTATCCATGTTTTTCACCTCCCCAGGTGTTACATATTGTCCCATATCAACACTTTAAACCCCATACTTCAGTGGTTTTCAACCTTTTTGATACCAGGGCCCACTATTTATTCAGAATTTGAGCCACCGGCCACCATTTGATGAAATGTATCCCCACAGACCCAAAACTAAACATTAATTTTGCATTTGTCCACAATTCCAGAAACGAACCAGGCAAACATACAGATCAAAAATGACCATTCTCTAGTTATGTAGAATTGGGCTAATTCACATGATGAATATTTTAACAGGGTCTACAGTAAGCATGAAACCAAATGGAGCTTTCATGTTTACCCACTCAAAGAGTTACCTCTGGTTAACCAACTTTCCATCATTTAGCTGAGAACCACCTGGAACCCCTCAAGGTCCACTGGTGATCCCCGCACCACTGTTTTAAAACCACTGCCATACTTAGTTGACCAGATTTACACGGACAATATTACTATATTAGACCACCCATCAGTTTTCACTCGCTTGTGACACTTGTTATTACTCGTATGTTGTTATAATACTCGATAGGGACGCTGTGGGTGCTGGCGATGTGTCTCCTCCTCCACGTCAACACTGCCCATATCCAAGGCAGGGTTGGTGAAAGGTCCTTTTCTGTGTGTAGTTTTCTTGGACTCCTAATGCATAGGAGGAGGAGGCATGAGGTCAGTCCACTGCCCCCTCCCCAGGTTGGCGGAGAGTGTGTAGAACCCAGAATTACATTGAATCTGATACTTGGCACAGGTTGGGAGAAGTGGTTGAAGAACTTTTCGAATGATGAGCAATGGGCCCTTTACTTGTCAAGGCTTGTTTTTTTTTTGTTTTTTGTTTTTTTACAGAAGGCGCTTCTATTTGTCTTTGTTCCAAAATGTTCACGCTCTCTCTCTCTCTCTCTCTCTCTCTCTCTCTCTCTCTCTCTCTCTCTCTCTCTCTCTCTCTCTCTCTCTCTCTCTCTCTCTCTCTCTCTCTCTCTCTCTCTCTCTCTCTCTCTCAAATACAAACACCACTCTCACTTCTGAGGCTGAATCGGCCTCAACAAAGCTTAATCACGGATGCATTGACTTTGATTGACACTTGCATAAATTATCTATAATGCAAACGTCAAAATCGATGAAAGACAATCTACAACGGTCTCGATCCAAAGCTAGGCCTAGTAGTGCATGCTGCGTGCATGGCTCTGCGATCCAATGTTAGCCTCACAATAGGGAGGCTAGGGTTCAGTGGGTTCATATTACAAACGTTTTCGCACACCCACAACTGCATGGCAGAGTGTGCGGCACACTATCCCGAGTGTTAACTTCACTTTTGGGAGTGTAAAACAAATTAAATTAACACTGAGGAGCAGTTTACTGAAGCAGACCAGCAGTAAATGTGGTCTGGAGCTGCTTGATAGTCTGTGGATACATTTCCCCGCCTGTTGTCAACACATTAGCCCACTGATCTGGAGAGAGAACTGGCAAGAGCCCAATTTAATGTGCGCCAAAGCTAAGCCCTGTAGGAGGTTTATCAGCTCTCTAATTAAGATGCACATTGACATCTCCCTGCGTTGTCGAGACAGGTCTTTACACATCTATTAGCACAGAAGGTCCACACACACTATAGTCTAGTTCAGGGCTAACTCATAAATGGGACCCCCTGTGGTACTTGAGGAGGGGGATCATCTAGGGGGTCCCCCCACAGCAACATTTACTGTATATGATTCATATCAGTATTCAACTTATGTTTAAACCTCAATTGACTGAGCATTGAGAGCCTGGCCCTCGTTAGGCGAAATGAAGAACCTTTGGTCTATTCCTTAAATAAGACTATGGATAAATATTCACCTATTATGACGTGCCCAGAATAGGGACATTAGATCATTAGTATTCATCATACGAGTGTCTTTCATATCGCAGAAGTACAATGTAGCCCTTACGGCAAAATGACTATTTTTGCTTTGGAAGCCAGATGCGTACACAACACATTCAGGGCCAAGTATGATCTCAAGAGAAGAAACGCAGAAGCAGGGGCGGATGTAACATTTCCCAATTGGGGGGGCAGGAGAAAATGGTATGGGGGTGACTTCATGCCCGTGTCGCTTCGTGCCACAGGCGATGAAGCCGCAACCATACCATTTTCAGTTACGGGACTTTTAATAGGCAGTAAGCATCAATAATAACAACAGTGCTGTTGAAGTTACAACAGACACGCAGCATGCATAAAGCTAAAGGTCTGACTCAGAGAGTTTTCTGCTTTCAATAATGAAATGCTGTTGGTATAGTGGTGACACAACTGTAGTTAGTTAGTGGCAGTAGTAGTGTTTCAAATCATTTCAAATATAAGCACTGAAATATCTTGGATTGTTTTGCATGCCATCGTCTTTGGTGGGTAGTCTGGGCATTTAGGGGGGCATTGCCCCCCCATGCCCATGCCTAGATCCACCTCTCAAGAGAAGAGACGCAGAAGCAGTAGCCATGAAATTATAGACTCACTGCTCATTCCACTGCATGATGGAGTGTTTTGTAGCACCTGTAAAGCTCAACAAACAGACCTACCCCCATGAGGGCAAACAGTAAAGGCTACTTGTGCATGTCTAAACATCACAGCGTTGGCATATTTTTGTTATAAATAAAGATTAGATTGTTTAAAATGTTATTCCATGATTACCCACTACCTGTTGTTAAGCTACACAGAATCTTGGGTGTTGATTTAACCTAAAAATCGGTCTAAAAATCGACCCTGGAACTTTGTTTTTTTACACTGTGATTTAACTTAACCCTCTGGTTTTCACAGTGTACCATTCCACAAAGCTTATTTTTGGCCTGATGGTCTGCTGAGTAGTGCTGCGTGCGTAGTACCATTTCTGGGAAGGTTCACCCCACCATTCCCATGGCCGCGTGGTGGAGGTAGTGGATACGGATCACTGCAATGTGGAAAAACATCCGTACTAAAACAAGGAAGTGCACTATCATCATGTATCATATATGTATTTTTTTGTATGACACATATACCTGGGTTATACCTTCTGCTAAGTTTGTGAATGTTGACATGGAATGATCATCCACTAGTGTTTGAGTAGCCGTGAAAACAACAAAAACTAGAAATAAATATGCTTCTGCAAAGATAAAAATGACCAAGGGTTAGTCTGTGATGTAACTGTTAAGGTACCAGTGCACCATATATGGAGGTCTGAATCAGTTTGTGGGTCAGTCTGGGAGTTTGGGATGCATTCATGTCACAGCTAATCACAGCTAAGCATAATACTGTATGTGATAGACATACATCTCCACGAAATAGCCTTACTATATGATAAAACATTGTTTAAAAAATAAATGTCACACACACATTTTTCCACTGCATAGGGCATGCCTTGTTGATGGATTTGGAAGAGATTTTGAAGGTCTGGTTCCAAAAATGAAGCAGTATTTAATGTGTAACGTCCATAATATTTACATTGGAATGAATGAGCCCACCTGGAAATTGTCCTAGCCTTGGGTGGACACTGGGGGGAGGGCGGGGCTTACCTAAAGGTCTATTACGTATGTAGCGTTGAGACAATCTTATATCTCGCCGTTCATGTTTCTGTTGTTATGTTATTATTAAGTCAGTGCTAGGAACACAAGTCAAACCTGATCTGTCAAGAAGTGATTCTTCTTTGTGACATGATGACATTCTCTGTCCCCCAAAGCTTTATAGTTCACAGTGAGGACCCTGAGGCACGACATAAGTGCCATTACAGTTGAATGAAGTGTACTCATGTTGCGGAAGAATCAAAGCCAACGTGAATCACGGCCAGCGGGGGGACCAGGCAATCGCATCTGGGATACAGTGTGAATCAATGGGACTCAGTGGGAATCTGCCCCTAAGACTGTACTTAAGAGTAGAGTTGGTACTGTATCACATGTCCCCTGGCATTTACACCATGTCCATCTGAAGGCTCTGAAAATGATTCATAGGTAGTGGATGAAAGCACTGTACTAAATCCATTCAAGAAAATTTTAAAAAACATCAGTTTTATGGAAAACATTCAATTAAAATTCACGTTCTTACACAGTTGCATCTAAAATGACACAGATGCTTTCCAGGATTTGAAAGGTATAACAACAAATCGTCGCTGTCCGATGAAAAGCACGTATCTCCATTTTTTATGATTTTCTCTTTTTTCTATGGTTAGAATATACGCGCTCTTCTCTACTAGCTGGTATCAGCGTCTCTGATAATGACCAATAAAAAGGTGTTTTATTGAACAATCTATTTTACACGTACCTCCATTGGATGTTAAAACTGTCTATCAAAACCACGCATGTAAGGGGAGTGGACATACGCTGAAACAGAAACCCGATTGGACGTGAAATCCGTCCATCATACCGCGTATCCAACCGGGTGTGGAGATACGCCCCCAAACTATCATGTTCGGATGTGCAATCCTTCCATATTGACAGGACACCAAACTTTTCACTGTCGCAGAAGTTCTCATTATTACAAGGTAAAGTACCACAAAAGTGTTTTTTTCTGTAAGTTGGGTTATACTAACGTGCATGTTCACGATTGACCTCGATTGCATGTGAATTGTTGTTCTTGTTTAACATAGCAACGTTTGGGACAGCACCCACACGAGAGCTAGTATACAGGGGGACCGGAGATCTCTTATACAGAGCTATCTAGTAGAGTATGAATGAATGAATGAATGAAATTTTTATTTAACAGAGATGAGAGTTATTGCACAAGTCAAGTACACACTGCTACAAAACTGATAACAGCTTGGAGAATTACAGTACAATTCAAGTACAACTGCATCAAATCTGAAAAAGCTGATTGGACACACTAGTTAAGCATACACTTGTTTACAATAGTGGCCAACTTGTTCATTTCATAGAGGCATTCAAGTACCGTACATACAAAACAACTACTTCAGTAAAAACAGAAGCAGCAAATCATGGAGGCAAAATCATAGTGGAGGTAAAAAGGGAAAAGAGAAATGTACAAAGAGGAGAGGCGGGGTGGGTGGGGGGATTTTATATACATTTTTGTTTTACAGAGGCCAGTTAAGAATTGCAGCCATCTGTAGGTGCCCTTTGAGAGCGGTTTTGAAGGAGTCAAGGGATTTACATGCCTTTATGACTGTTGGTAGGGCATTCCACATTTTGGTGGCATATGAGCGGAAGGAGTTAAGACCCTTGTTTGTGCCAAATCTGGGTTGGACATGGTTAGTAGCACTCCCTCTGGTGTTGTGGGATTTGCGACATTGACGTGTCAGAAACCGATCGGCTCGAATAGAGACAAACTGGAGTTGGAAATGCATTGAACGGCGCACGTAAGCACTATCATAGGGCAAATTGTTCAACATGATAACTGTTCTAATGTATTAACAATCTAAATCAAAGGATTTAAGATCATTAAAGCGGGGCTGTAGCCTGAGTCAGATGCATCCTTGTCCCTATGTGTTGTCCCCATTTTCTACAGAAGTTTATGTAGAAGAGCCGCCATTAGACTTGCCCCATGAAGTGAACCACGTTTTCATAACTGTCTACTCTGTAGTGATCTTTTTTCCCCTTTCTTTCAGTATTTCACGATCGTGATGTATTCAATAGAAGAGTTGTGTGCCTTGGTTAACATCAAGTGTGTCGGGGGCAAATATAAATCAGAGGCAGAGAGCACTGACAGCAGCGAGGAAGGTTTGTGGAATTACAAAGTGTGTGTGTGTGTGTGTGTGTGTGTGTGTGTGTGTGTGGGGGGGGGGGGGGGGGGGGTGCGTGCGTGTGTGTGTGTGTGTGTGTGTGTGTGTGTGTGTGTGTGTGTGTGTGTGTGTGTGTGTGTGTGTGTGTGTGTGTGTGTGTGTGTGTGTGTGTGTGTGTGTGTGTGTGTGTGTCTGCGTCTGCGCTAATGCAGGGGTTTTCAGCAGGTGTTCCGGGGATCCTGAGAGGATTACAGGTGGTCCCCAGCTAAATGGACAGTTGGTAACCAATGGGCCCTTTATAGATCTAGCTCTTGAGAATGTAAAATGAAACCGGATGAAAATTGTTGCTTTTGGGTCTGAGAGATTAAAGTCAACATCAAAGGTGGTCCGTGGCTAAAATGATGAATACATAGCGGACCCTATTATGAAAAAGGTTGAAAATCACTGTACTAAATGTATTGAACTGATTCTTTCAGTTGATTCTGCAAAATCCGAAGATGTTGTACCTGTGGAAATTCAATTTGAAAATGAGGGTAGGTGGATATTTTTCCCCCACCATGTTACTGCATTGTTGCAACATTAGGCTACATCATGTCAACTGATATCATTCATTTATTTGAGAACCCCATTTGTTGTTTTTCTTCAGAAGCAGCTGTGGAAGACTCATCAGTTGGTGAGATGGAAGGTTTGTCTCTCACAGCTACTAGACATGGCTGGGGCGTTCAGTGTTTTGTACTTGGCCAATGAGAGAAACAAAAAAAAGGATTAAGAACAATTTAATTCATTATTATATATTTTTTTATTTTTTCAAACCAGATGCACTTGACTCATCCTGGACACTTCAGCTGGATAGTTCTCCTGGTGCTGATGAATCCAGAGGTATTATTATTATTATTATTATTGTTATAGAGCATGCACACACATACACACACATGTGTGCTATTCAAACTTTCATTGTTTTATGCACAGAAATGTGCATCGTGACAAGACAGCCCCTCCCATTGTTTTTCTGCAGGAGTTGAGCATGTTTCAAATGTGGTCATGCCGACAGTACCTAGCAGACTGTCTAGAGTCTTGCAAATGGTGACAAACCAGGACCGCAGTGGAGTAGGAGATGATTTCTCAAGTGCAGACGAAGGTTTGTGGAACGCTAGGCTTAAGTCATAGCCAATGGTGCACAATCAAGTGACAATGGATTACAAGCATCAGCATTCCATTCATTTTCTTATCAATCTTTCCCAGATCCACCAGATCTAACCTGGACGTCCAAGGATGACCAAAATGATGATTCTCCTGGTGCTGCTGAATCAGGCTATGAAGGTATTAGTCTTTTTGCAAATCAATGCTTAATCTGTAGCTGCTCCTCATATCATAAGTAATTAAAACACAGCACAGAGATGATGTGGTGAATGCTGCATCCTTGCCAGCTCACAGAAAAGAAAACTGACAGTGTGAGCCAAAATTTATATAATCATGTATTTTCTGTTCAGGAGGAGGGGTTGAGCATGACTCGAATGTGGAGGATGACGATGACTTCTCAAGTGGGGAGGAAGAAGGTTTGTGGAACACAAGGCTTGAGTCGGTCACAGCAAGGAATGCAACGTTTTATCATCACTGAATTATGTCAACACTGTATTCAGGGATGTTTCTCTTTCTTTACCAGATCAACTTGATCCAAACTGGACACCTGAACGTGACCATAACAGTGACTCCCCAGGTGATTCTGGAAATGAAGGTACTGTATTATTATTAATATGGACACCTTGACGAACATGTTTACTATTCAACTACACATCCATACACACATGCACACTATGGACTCCACACATAGAGAGGGGGAGAGAGACACACACTTCTCACAACAGTCTGAATAACAATATGTATTTTCTTTCTTTCTTGTAACCATATTTAGGAGTTGAGCTGGAAGAGGACTCCTCGTGTGGTGATGCTGGTCTGGGACTGGGTGAGCAGAGGAAGAGGAGACATCCACAGAGCTGGAAGGCAAACATTCAGAAGAGGAGGAGAATGAGTGGCAAGTCATATCTTGGGAGGGAAAATCAAGAGCCAGTGTTAAAGGAGGAAAGGAAAATGGGTGTGTCATGTCAGTCTGCAGCCTGCCGCAAGTCAGCTAAACTGCACTGTGGGAAATTGAAGAGAAAAAGCGAGAAGAGATCTTCAAATACTTCTGGGAGAAATTAGACTGGCGTGAGAGGAAGATTTATGTGAAGTCGTTGGCGGAGGTGAGCAGTGTAAAGCGACACAGGGCGGAGGCAGAAACATTCAGGAGGTCAGCATCCATATTCTATCACCTTGTCATAGATGGTAGAAGACTCAGAGTGTGCCAGCGCATGTTCCTGTCAACCCTCGGCTTGAAGCAGTGGGCTCTTTTGCACTGGATAGGAAGAAGAGGAAATGGCTCTACCCAGGAAGCTAAGCAGGTGACTGTAAGGAGAGAGGAGGTTGACTTCTTGAAGACCTTCCTTCAAGACCTTCCAAAAGTTCCGTCACACTACTGTAGGTCCTCATCCTCCAAGATGTACCTGGAGCCTGTGTTCCAGTCCATCAAACGCCTCCATGCCGAGTATACTCGTTCCAGTGCAGAGCATGGCATCCAGGCTCTGTCCAGGCAAGTGTTCACCAGAATGTTTAAGGACTTAAATCTGTCACTTTATCATCCAAAGAAAGATCAGTGTGACACTTGCTGTGCATTCAAGGCCGGGAACATTGATGCTGTTGCATGGAAGGACCACTGCACCAAAAAAGACAGTGCACGAGCCATGAAGCAAAAGGACAAAGAAGAGGCAGGTGAGAAGACCTTGGTGACATGCATGGATCTACAGGGGCTCCTGCTCTGTCCCAAGCTACAAGCCTCGTCCCTCTATTACAAGACCAAGCTCTGTGTCCATAACTTCACCATTTATGATATGATTTCACATGAGGCATCAAATTACCTATGGCACGAGGGTGAAGCTGGTATCTCTGCCAATGAGTTTGCTTCATGCATCGTACACTTTCTCAAAGAACATCCCTCGTATGAAGAATACATCCTGTGGAGTGATGGATGCGGCTACCAGAATCGAAACCTGCTCTTGAGCAATGCCCTCCTCAAGTTTGCGATGGAGACACAAAAGACGGTGACACAGAAGTTCCTAGAAAGAGGTCACACACAAATGGAGTGCGACTCTGTGCACAGTGTGATTGAGAGAAGACTGAGGAACAGAGACGTCAGCGTCCCGGCTGAGTATGCTGTTGCCATCCGGCAAGCTCGCTCCAATCCC
The DNA here is from genome assembly GCA_039105355.1 of Benthosema pterotum. NCBI lineage: Eukaryota > Metazoa > Chordata > Actinopteri > Myctophiformes > Myctophidae > Benthosema > Benthosema pterotum. The sequence goes on from CM076970.1 coordinate 10,918,147, forward strand.
ACACCATACCATGTGAAGTATGTGGACCACACCTTCTTCATGAACTTCAGTTCTGTGAACCTCTGCAAATCCATCCGCCCGGGAAAGGTCGCTGGGGATCCCACCGTGCACGACCTCCGAGCAATCAGGTATTTGAATGCTGGCATTGACTGTTTTTAACATTTTATTAACAGCTTGGAGATTTACAGTAGAATTCAAGCACAACTCGGTACAATCCTAACAACACCACCAATAAAGCATGGCAATTGAAAACTACTGTTTGCCCCTCTCTTCATGACTTCATCCTAGGTACAACATGGATGGCAGTATGGAGTACAAGATTGCGCATTCAGATGGCTGGAAGCCCTACGAGTCCCCATCTCTCAGGAAAAAGAGCAGCATCACCACAGTGACCTCGCTGTACACTTCCAGACGGCTCATCAAGGCACTGAAGTTCAGACATCTCCAAGAAATGAAACTGGTGCTGCACAAAGATTTCCATGCCTTCTACGATGGCCTCCGCCACGAGGAACCAGAAGAGTAATGATGAATGTTGGAAAGTTGGTTAACCAGATGTAACTCTGAGCGTAAAAATGAAACCAAATGGACCTTTGCGGGTCCATTTGGTTTCATGTTTACACTCTTAAGAGTTAAAATATTCATAATCTGAATTGGCCCAAGTTTACACAACTAGAGAATGTAGAAGATTAAGGGTCATTTTGATCTGTATGTTTTACTGTTTTGTTTTCTCCAAAATCCACTCTTTGGACAAAAAAAAATCTTTAGTTTTGGTGTCTGTGGGGCTAAAATGTCATCAAATGGTGGTCCATGGCTCAAATTCTGAATAAATAGTGGGCCCTGGTGTCACAAAGTTTGAAAACCCCTGTTCTAATGTTTAAAATATTGGTCTCAATCTAACTTATTATTCTAAGAAATATAATTAATATAATATAATTTAAGTAAAGTGTGCCTGTTTGTTTGACTGCCATGTTCTAATCCAGGGATTTTCAACCAGTGGTCCCCAGCTAAATTGGTTAACTAGATGAAAAGTTGGTTAACCATGTAACTCTTGAAAGCATAAAAATGAACCCAAATGGACCAGCAAACTCAAGAGTTAAAATATTCATCATCTGAATTAGACAAAGTCTACACAACTAGGGAATGTAGAAGATTAATGGTCATTAATAGACTGTTTTGTTTCCCAAATCCTGCCTGGAGTTGTGGGGGAAAAGTTTTCTGTGGGGCTAAAATGTCATCAAATGGTGATCCACGGCTCAAATAAATAGTGAATAAATAGTGGGCCCTGGTATCAAAAAGGTTGAAAACCCCTGTTCTAATGCAGTGCCTTCCTCTCTGGCTTGAATCCAGCACAAAATTAAATTAATGATGGGTTATGTTCGTGTGTGGCGTTATTCTGTTCATGGTGGTAAATTGTGATGAATTGTAAACAAGATTATTAGACAGATTTTCAGTAATACAGTCAAGTATTATTCTAGCAAGTTCTGGTTTACACTAATCTGTTATTCAACCCCACTGATGTCTGCCACTAGGTGGCATAAATGGTTAGAAAAAAAAGGATTGTTTTGCTTAAACAAAACAAGTTGTTTTCTATTACAACTTTACTGGATGCCAGGAATGCAGGACGATAGTTGTGGATGTAGGCTATGTGTTGATTGCCACTGGTAAAAATGAATCTGTCCCCCCAAGAAGACATCCTCATGCCATCGACTGAGATGCAAGACTGGTGATGCAAGGTAAACTCGTCATGTCAGAGTTGCCTTTGTAGGCAACTGGTAACCTTACGACAGTAGTCTACTGTGCACTGGCTTAAACTTGTAGCTTATTAGTTCAACGTGAAGTCCCAAGATGTGTTTATATGGCAACAACATGGCAGATATAGCCTAGCTTTAATCTATCAGAGGAAACAGAAGTACGATGTAGCGCAAACGAACGGCTCATTGACGTAACGGTTGCCATCGGATTAGGGCATAAAACACGTATATCCACTTTTCTAATGACAAAACCCCGTAAGTCCAATAAAACCCTTAAACTGTTGGCTAATGATTATGTGCAGCTATATTTTGATTCGGGGTTGTTAAGTATGTTTAACAACTATATTTTAGTTTTATTTGACCAATTACTTTATGAGAAAAACAGTTTTTATGTGCTCCTGAAAACTTGTGTTTTTGGAGATACGTGGTTTTGGTCGGTATAACAACAAATACTGTTGTGAGTTTCACAATCTGCTATATCAGAGGTTTTCATCCAGTGGTTCAGGGACCACCAGTGGTCCTTGAGAGGGTTCCAGGTGGTTCCCAGCTAAGTTAGTTAGTTGATGCTTAGTGGAAAGTTGGTTCATCAGAATGAACTCTTGAGAGATTTTAACTCTCAAGAGTTAAAATATTCATCATCTGAATTAGCCCAAGTCTACACAACTAGAAAATGTAATAGATTAATGGTCATTTTGATATGTACATTTTGTTTCCCAAATCCAGCCTGGAATTGTGGACAAAAGCAAGTGATATTTAGTTTTGGGGTTAAAATATCCTCAAATGGTGGTCTGTACCTTAAATGCTGAATAAATAGTGGGCCCTGCACGGTATCAAAAAGGTTGAAAACCACAGTGCTATATTTAGAAACTTTAAAAAATATTTTGTTTTGTACGTCATTGACTCCAGTAAAGTAAATGAATACATATGTACATACTTTAATTTAAAACAAAACATCTTCCAACACTGCTCATATGAGCGTCTATTGTTACCAGAGAACCACTGTCTCGTCTCCCCTACTTAATCCCTACACTAAAACTTGTAGAATGGTGAAAACAGCAGATCTACGCACCGTATCACCATGTCAATTACAGTCTACACGTTATGTAATACACCATATAGTAGGCTATAAATCCATGGCAAAAATTAGGTTAATTCCAGAGGACCTTTTGTTCCCGTCCATAAGGCAACTGTCACCCCAGAATGACCCCTGTCTCATATCCCCCTAGTCTGTTTTAGCGGAAACCACGTATCCATATTTCAACTTTTTAATGTGTATTTTTTGTTGTTGTTGTACTTGTGGTATTTATGCCTAGAGCTGTGTTTTACTTGCTATCTGATGATATCAGAACCTGTTGATGTGTGTCTATCTACAGACAGTGATAAACATGCTGGGCCACATTATCCTGATCATTTTATGTACTTTGCTGTTGTTCTAGTAAGACAACTCTTGTCCCGGCATGTTTGGCAGTTAGCAGTACTTTAAGCTCCAGCAGCAGCAGAGGACACGACTGGGTCACGTTTTTTGCACTGAGTGAACAGAGGCCCAGGAAAGCCGATGCTTTCATTTGGTGGGAGGCTGGGAGCCCAAAAGGTTAATAACGAAGCGGGTTTGTGGCTTTGCGAGGTGGCCAGTTCAAATCCTTAGGATTGACTCGGGGCAATCAGCACGCTGAATGAGTAATGTTCTTCCTTTCCTCAGCGACGACCACTGAAGGAAGCCACTTAACCCCTAAATGCAGCGGCAGCGGCTTTGTGACTAATGGCAGAAAAATGGCTGCAATGTGTGAACGTATGTGTAACCCCTTTATATGAGCTCTGTGGCGAGGGGAAAAAAAAGACCCTTCCAAAAACTCATCAAACTGTCAGAACAATGTTCTCTGAAGTGCATGGGAATGCTCCTAGTTATCGCTAAATATCTAAACGCAACAAGCAGTGGTGTTTCTAAGCAATTTGGAGCCCCCAGGCAAGATTTTCCCCAGAGCCCCCCCTTACCAAATGGACCCGCAACAGTACGTTTTAACAGCGGGCGATGGACAAACAACGTCGGCTGAGATCCATTACTTGTTTATGGGAGCCGCCGATTTGACCAACAGCAGCACATCGGGCGACGGTTGAAAAAGTGGGCGTGGCAACGTCGGCCGAAAAGATTAAAATTGCTGAGCTTTTCGGTCATACCACAGCACCGTCGTTTACGGTACTCATTTTGCATGCCATTCTAAGCGAGAATTTACGGTAATGACCGTCGGCGTCGCTGATATCGGCTGACGTCGGTTGTCCATTGCCCGCTGTTAAAATGTACTGTTAGGGTCACACCTATGATAGGCACAGTAAAATGGCACCCCCCCGAGGGGTGAACTACTTTTTAAACTAAAGAACATATTATATGAGTTTTAAATGTTCAATTCTATTTATAGAGGACACGTATACTATATTTATCCATATGAGGCTTATTAGGCTGGAATTCGTTTAAAGCACCCCACCCCATGGCACCCCAGGCAACTGCCTAGTCTGCCTAATGGCAAAAACGCCCCTGGCAGCAACCCGACGGTGGAGCATATTATGTCATGATGAATACCCTGTGTTTTAGGAACAATGTACCAGAGCGCTGCTTGGCCGAGGATTGAACCACACCGGAGCTTTCCGTCATGTGATTTTCTTTTGTAGCCATCTATAATCTAGCAAAATACTAGAGAAAGAGATACATCGCAATAGAGGCATTTCTGCCTCTCCCTACTGCGAAACAACAACAAAGCACTGTTGTCCTTGGATAGCTTTGCTGTGAGATAGAGACCTCTTATCGAAAATACTTGATCGTTTTATGTTTTTCTTTCATGTATTGATGACATATTTTATATGTTATCATATAATAAGTGAGGATGTCACTATATCACTAGTGTTTTTGTGTATTCGCGAACTAAATGGCGACACCAGGCTGAAATGGAAATGCTTTTATAGATATTAGGCCTATTAAAGGGGAATTCCACCCGTTTAAGATTTTTTTCTGAGAGGGTACAAATGGAACCAAATGGTTCCATTTGTACACTCTCAGGAAAAAATGTCCCAAAAGAAAAAAAAAACCATTAACATAGTGAAACACCACCTAAAGATGTCATCAAGTTGTGTTTCACCATGTGAATGTTTTTTTTTATTCAGACCTCCATTTCTAGGAAACACAGAATGGGGGGGACATTTTATCATGTCCACAAAACATCTCTAAGGTATATTAATAATGCCACAGTAAAATGTTGAAAACGGGTGATATTCCCCTTTAACAGTTCAATAGGACAAACAGGCTCCTGTTGAACTTGGCCACATGTAACGTTTGCAGCCTTCTGCAGAGACTGTGACTAAATACAGCTATAGCTCTCTGGTGCAGCATTCCCTTGGAAAAGAGATTATTATTGTAAATGAGATTGTGTTTCTGTTAAATAATGGTTAAAAAAATAGAAAGAAAACAGAACGAAAGGAAAAGTTCTACAAAATTGTACTTGTTTTGTCAAAAAAATCGCTACTTTTCAGGGTATAGGAAAAAAAACATCTGTAGTACAATGAAGTTATTCTTGTCAAAGAAGGTTCTTGTTAATACTTTTGGTGGATTCAACATTAATACAACCACAGACAGACTTAACCGCTTTCAATTTCACTTGAACCATTCTGTACTTGTGGAGTTTTGTAACTTTCATTGAAAAATAGCAGGCGTTCCAGTCTCAGCGCGCCACAGAGTGGCGTGCGCTATGAGAAGTGAACGCCTGCTATTTTTGGGGAGAGAATGTGAGAATGCAGCACAAATCTTTCAGTATGTTCTTTCAGAGAGAACGTTGTGTAGAATGTACAATGTCAGGATGACATGGGTAGAAGAAAAGCATGTTTACAAGCACACAACACGCGCTAGCATTGCACTTTGTGAGTGTGTAGATCTTCTACTTCTGCCGTGACAAAAAATCCTGAAAAAATATATGGAGATACGAGGTTTCTGCTCGACAGCGGCAATATGCAAATCCGACGAGAGGGCACTATAAGTATCATGGGACACGAGACAGGTTCAATCAGGGGTGACATGCCTTATGGCCGGGGACAAAAGGTCCTCGCGGAATTAACCCAATTTGCTATGGATTTATAGACTGTGCTGCATTACATAACATATATCATCTGTAATGGCCATGGCTAAAAAAATATGTATATATATTATAGCCTGTGGCATAAACTCGGCAACAATACCTCTCTGGAATCTAAAGATTATCCCGGCTTTAATCGCCGCGCCACACATCACATGTGTGCACGTTATTATGCACTGGTCAAAAATAAAACTTTTAATAATAATCCTAAAGGCTTGAGGAAAAATGTCGGCCTATAGCATAGGACAGTTCATCCCCATCAATAATTATATACGAGAAATGAATCTGTTTTTAAAGTTTAACATTCTAGGACAGTGATTTTCAACTTTGTTGATACCAGGACCCACTATTTATTCAGAATTTGTGCTACAGACCAACATTTGATCACATTTTAGCCCCACAGACCCCAAAATTAAAGATTTCTTTTGTTTTTGTCTACAATTCCCAACAGGATTTCACAAACAAAACAGGCAAACATAGATAAAAAAAGACCATTAATCTTCTACATTCTCTAGTTGTGTAGACTTGGGGATAATTCAGATGGTGGATATTTTAACTCTTGAGAGTGTAAACATGAAACCAAATGGATTTGGTTTCATGTTTACGCTCTCAAGAGTTACATCTGGTTAACCATCATTTAGCCTGGGGACCACCTGGAACCCTCTCAAGGACCACTGGTGGTCCCCAGACCACTGGTTGAAAACCACTGCTCTAGGATAAGTAACTGTATAGCTGAAAAATTCTACTCACTTTAATGGTATTTTTACATTAATATTTGATGCTCTGGCCGGATAAAGAATGGCTCCACGGTCTCCACCTTATTAGAATAATTAAGCAAATTCAATATAGAAAGGGTTCAACAGTTCACACTGTGTGAAACAGCTTTTATTCCAACAGGAGGTAGTGGAGCCTGTGTGGTGTAAAGCCCTATTGATGTTTGTACCAGACTGTAATCTGGTTTTAATAGGTAGCCTGGAGCAACAATTTGGATCTCTGTGTGTGTGTGCGTTACAAATAAAGGTCAAACAAATAGTTTCAATAAAAACTTTACAAAGGTAGCGCAGCACAAATGTTTTTTTTTTCTTTTATCCCCTTGTTTTATCATCCAAAGCTGCATTATTATACATTGTATTAATGTGCACCTGCATTAAAACAGCCTGCTCTGCTGCAGATTATTAAAAAACATAAATACGCGCTTTAGCGGCATCTGTGGGTGGGAGGCGAGAGCTGCTTGGAGGCGAGAGCTGCTTGGATTCATTTGCATTTCATGTTGGTTTTGCAGTAAAGCTGTTGCCTCATAGGAGTTGTTCAGCCTAGAAATAACTCTTTATTTAATAGCTGCACACTCACACTGTGAGATGTTTTTTTGTTGCATTCCTGAGCCAAAGCTTTGATGACCAAGGCCATCTGCCAATACAGCACTCAGTAGGTCATCAAATTATTGGCTTAGTAATAATAACAATAATAATAAAATAATTCAAGGCTAAATTGGTGTTGATAACACATATAAAATAAGTTAGATATTTTTGGGTCAACAGCACATTTAAAGGAGAATTCCACACCAAAACGCATTGGGCATCAATCTACCTTGATTGCTCACATTATATATATTGCACTTGATTTTTGTTATAGATGCCCGTTTTCTACATTTCCACCTTGAGGCCCACGTCCCTTCCAAACTCCAACTTTTTTTTTTTTTTTTTTAATTTCACATATTTTAATAGTTTACTGATACTCGCACATGAGTTTTACGTTATTCTGGGGCAGCCTTTACTTGTAATCCCAGAATCCTACTCCTCTCCTCCCCTCCCTTCTGCTCACTCCTGTCGCACGGGTGCCACTTCAGTTTTTTAACATCATGTAGTGGCCCAATTGTCTTGACGTGTATAGGGTTTGATGTGATGTGTGAAAAAAATAGGTTTGGATGTACTAAAATACACACGTTAGAATAAAGACAACCTGCGGAAATGCAAACTGCATTAGAGGGAGGGGGACCTCAGGGTGAAATGTAGAAAAGGGGGGCATCTAGGACAGAAATTAAGGGCATTATGTATCATGTCATGGAAATCAAGGTTGATGGATGACCAATGTGTTTTGGTGTGGAATTCTCCTTTAACCACTTGGCAACCTGTTGTCCCAATTTTGGGAATGATTGACTAAAACCCTAGAGCTATTTTGCAATATTTTCAAAAGAAAAAAACATAAAGCAGTACAAATCAACAAGCTCATACCATATTGTCCTGCAAAAGTCCCAGAGATATAGAAACTGACAGAGCTTGCTGGTTTTGGCAAGGCATTATGGTATACTTGCCTATATGGCCTGGCCTGTGGATTAATCTTTCTAATGACAAGAAGGCTGGGAAAATCCCTAGATGCATTTTTTACTGAAAAGCATTTTTCAGATCAGACGTTTTTTTTTCTTCTTCTTCTCTAACCCGCACCGCAACCCTGCAAAATCGCCGGGGTGGGTCAGCGCGGTCCCGGCGACCGTCTCGTTGATGTAACGAGACATCTGTTACGCTGACTGTAGCAGACGGCGCGGGGCGTCAGGGGAATTCAAACATGGCGGCGGCATGCTCTCGCACACAGATGGCTTATCTCACACTAAATGATTCAGAAAACGATAATATGGCTCCACACTGAGAAAAAGGTCATGTCTTCTCTCTAAGGGAATGTCTTCCTTAAAGAGCCTGGAGACAGTTCCCTGTGAAATATCTTAGCCAGGCTGCTGCGGAGAGGACAGGCTTTTATACCAAATACAGCACTATGCAAAAGGCGGTTTCTGATCATCTCGTTTTGACAAGGAGATTAATTATTTCTCAATATAAGTATATAAGCAAGACAAAAACACGACGCTTTCATCTTCACACGCAATTTCAAGTTAAGGTAACAGGACACCGATAATGCCATTATGCAACTCGGGCCACTGTCATTATTACTGCCAAAAGTGAAGTGCGGTTTATTTCCTCAAAAGTGACAGCTATATGGTTCAACAACATACCGGTATAGCAAGGCCTACAGCGGTATAGCTGCTGTCACGGAAGCATTAAAAGGCGATACATACAGCGTGCAAGTCCTAACCTATAAGTATAAGCTTTAGGAGCTGTAAAACGAGCCCCGGCCCATACTGGTACTGTATATACACAGCCTGTAGTCATCTGTCTTTCAGAGATTGTCAGATACAATCAGAAGCTAAAAGTTGTACAGCGTACGGTAACTCAATCCCAGTGTTAGGGCTACTGAAGATTAAAATCTGTGAAGTGTAAATCAACACACTGGTGTTAGAAAATGTGACAGTGTTAGATGTGACAGTTCAGATGTTAAGTGTGTGTCAGGGGACCTATTTGGCAAGTTTGGCAACAGAAATACTAGTCTTGTTGCATTTATTTTGTCGTGCAAACCTCCTTTCCGCACTGGATTAAAAGCCACAGATTGAATTGAAAGATTTACGCAACATTTTCACCATTTTCAAAAATATCAGATCTACAAGCTCATAGCGCGCCACTCCGTGGCACACTATGAGCTTGTAGGTCTGATATTTTCCAACATTTAAAATAATGCCCAAAAATGCTAAGTGGATGATAATGATGCTAATAATGCAAAGTTATGCTAATGTTAAGTATTGTTAATAATGTTAAGTAATGCTAAGTATTGTGAACATGCCGATAGTGCTAAGTAATGCTTATAATGCTATTGCTAGTAATGCTAAGTAACGCTAATAATGCTAACTAACTCTAATGCTTGTAACGCTTAGAACATCAAATGCGTTCCGCCAAAACTGGATTAAAAGTAACAGAAAAGGCATTTGTTTGTGAAAATACTTTCTCTCGCTCCGTCTCGCTCATCATGTGACTTTTAGGTCTGGATGTTCGGCATCAAAGATTCCATCTTATCTGCCTTCTGTCTGTCATTCCTGACATGGACGTTAGCGCTTTGGGACGGACGTGTGTAACCTCCCCCTGTTGTCGAGTCTCTCCCTGTTCTGCGTGCAAAGATTAGAGCAGAACTGACAGGGCCAAAGACAGTGAGAGAGAGGGGGATGGATTTGTGAGGACATGAATGGCTCGCAGGTGTTTTGTGGGGTTGGAGGCAGGGAGGGAGGGAGGGAGGGAGGGGGGATGGGTGAGAGACAGAGAGAAAATAAGTGTTTTTTTCACCACTTCGAAGATTTAGCCGAGGAAAAGAACTGCGAGTTTTGTATTGATACATTGATACATTGTTGTACTGTTGTATTGCGCTTCCTTGTTTCTGTTATATTGTGTTTTCGTGTTATATTGTGTTTCTTGATGTTCTGTTCTTGCTTTGGCAATGTAAAGGTGTGTTTTCTCGTGCCAATAAAGCCATTTGAATTTAATTGAATTGAGTGAAAAAAACAAGACATGCGAATAGAAACGTAGAGGGACTTTATATGGGATGAAAGAAAGACCTGGGATTTCCGTGTTTTCTTTTTTCCTCTAATGCAACCTTTTTTGATAACAGGGACCACTATTTATTCAGCATTTGAGTCACAGACCACCGTTTGACGACATTTTCACCCCACAGACCCCCCCCAAAACTAAAGATTTCCTTTGGTTTTAACCACAATTGCATGCAAGATTCGAGGAAAACAAAACAGTCAAACATACAGATCAAAAATGACCATTAATCTTTTACATTCTCTAGTTGTGTAGACTTGGATTAATTCAGATGGTGAGTGTTTTAACTCCTGAGAGTGTAAACAACATAAAACCAAATTTGGTTTCATTTTTACGCTCTCAAAGAGTTATATCTGGTTAAAACCAACTTTTCATCTGGTTAGTCAACTTAGCTGGGGACCCCCTGGAACGCTCGCAAGGACGACTGGTGGTCCCGAGACCACTGGTTGAAAACCACTGCTCTAATGTGAAGAGATGAGACAGACAGATTTCATTGACAGAAAAGGCAAATGAAAGAGACAGGGAGAGATAGAACAAAAGATTAAGAGAGCGCTGAAGCCATGACCTCTTATCCATCTTGTCAAGACAAACAGATAGTGAGTGTGTGTGAGAAAACAAGACAGACGGATACACAGACAGACAGAGAGAGAGAGAGAGAGAGAGAGAGAGAGAGAGAGAGAGAGAGAGAAGGAAAGACATCAGCGAACCTGAGCCGTGACTTTTCCCATCAAGTTGTCATTATGTTTTATGGCAGGAGCAGTGTGTGTTTGCGAACTGAAGTGCGGTTTAATATTAAAGCAAGACGACAATACAAGAGGTGACGGTTTTATAAGTATAAGAAAATGTGTTTTTTTTCCTTCTTCCCCCCCTCCACGTCGGCTGACAAAGGGACCTGTCATGACTGAGTGTACTTAAAGCTGCATTGTGTGATATTTTTTCATATAGCGACACGCGAGGGCCTGAAAACAATATGTGTGAATGAGCCCAGCCGTCCGTGTTGATTTCTTACCAATCCTTTCTAAAGCTTGTTGGGGAAAATCAATTCCAAACTCTGTAAAGCTCCTATAGGATCCCTGACTCTCCCTCCCCCTCGCTGAGGAGAGTTCCTGTTTGATTTGGCACCTATACCTCCCTCTATCCGTGAACCCTAGTGTCCATACGCTGTGGGCTTCTCATAATAGGAACATTCAGCACACATACTATACCACATGTACAAATTTACGCCTCACAGCGTCGTAGATATAGCCATATTTCAGAGAATCATTTTAATTGGTGTAGAGGAGGCTTATACACCCCTCGGAGACCCTGGTCAAAAACCACCCCCTCACACACATTACACACACGCACACGCGCACGCACACACACACACACACACACACACACACACACACACACACACACACACACACACACACACACACACACACACACACACGCTCATATGCTTCCCATTATGGTAGATATTCTAGCATAACCTCTAACTGCGTTTTTTTTTTTTTTTTTTTTTGCCGAATGTGCATTACAATGAAACATGTGTACGTTAAAGGTAGAGTGAATTCACTTATTTCAAATATTGTTCTTTTTTTCTAATCCTTCCTACCATAGAGCATGGTGACCATATAAGGAGTTCCTCCCTGTCCCGAGGGAGCACCTGGCGTAAAAAAAAAACCCTATAGTTTCAGTTTGGGCTTTGGGATGAAAGCCTTTCGTCCAATCGGGATGAGAGGAGGCCCTCCTCCAATCAGGATCGAGTGGGGGTGGGCCTTTGTGCATATACTGTTGGCCTGTTGCAGTTCCCCCCACTGTAGAGGGTGTGCATGTGCACATCTTGCTGCTACCGGGGGGTGACCAGAGAGTTTTCCAAATCACTTACTATACCTTTAAACATATCAAAAACATTGAAACAATACCCAGTTTAATTGGTATAGGTACCCACCGTACCTGTTCAACATGACATGCTATCACAAACGAAGCCGCCCGCTGCGATAGCGGCTAAAGTTTGTCTTGCATTGTTTGCCGTGTGTGTAGACTGTCGGGTTGCCTGTGAAGTTTTGTGCTGATAAACAATGGATGCGGTGGATGTCGCGGGGAGGGCGAGAGAGAGCTGCTTTTGTGTAAAAAAGCAACAGCTTGTGATCATAACTTCCTTTGATTATCGTCGGCAAGGGGCCGTGCATCACACAACAACACGGCTTTAAAGACACAGCTCACTTTGTTAGAAATAAGTGTCACTTTCTCTGTGCGGCGAAACAGACAACAATCTCATACAGTACAACACAGGATTATCAATAAAGGCACAAAAAATACATTTTGCTAAAAGATGTTTAATTATCGTTTTAATCATTCTTGGATCAATTTACAGTTGTTTGTGTTCATTCTTTGTCAAAGGTAAACCCCATTTTTGTTTGCGGTTTTGTCTTCAACATTGTGTAAGGTTCTAATTTATAACCTCGTCATACGACCACGTTTCTTTCTGGCAAAGACGTGGTCCTGCAACAAAGTATATAAACTAGGTTTTTAAATGCTTTTTGCCCCTTCCCCCTCCCTCCCCATTCCCGGAAACCCCCTAAACGTAAACTAAACATTACAAGGAGAGCAACAACATTCTCTCTCATACACACTTGCATATTCAAGATCCTACAAACGACTCCTTTTAACGGGTACGAAATTTTTCTAAATGCCACATACTTTGAAAAGCGCTGGGACGAAACACATTCTACAGACGCACGCCAAAGGTGCACACGTTTGTGTCCTCATTCTCTCTCTCTCTCTCACACACACACGCACACACACACATACAAACGCACACACGCACATACCATCACTGCCGTGTTTTATAAATATACATTACAATGCGTGTTTTCTTGCCATGGATATTGCAAGTGCAGCACACACGAGGAACGCCGTCCTTCCCTTTCCTCTCCCTCGTCTCTGGTTTCCTCGGTGCTGTCGTTATTGGTTCATGAAATGCGTCTCAGCAACTAAATCTGGTTAAGCAGTATCTGTTACATGAGAGCACAGCGTCGCCGACTGGCAGATCCCTTTACTCAACCAGTCAGAACCAATATCCTTCATTGTTTGTGTCGGGACTGAGTGAATTACATCTGACCACCACCAATCCGCCTCGTCGTCGTTTCGCAAACAAACAAAAAAAAAAAAGCATATGCTTTAGTATAACTTCCACTTGTATTATTATATTATATATCAAAAAAAGGAAATCAATAAATAAATAATAAAATAATAATAATAATAAAAAGTACATTTGGCACAGTAGCTTATAACGAGAGTTTAAAACCCCCTATACGAATGCAGACAAATAAATTAGGCACGTAAAAAAGGAAACGCAATCCGACATGGAACGTAAAACACACGTTGTTAAGTGTCTAGACTTTCGAAATAAAAACAGCAGAGCGATCGCGACCCTCGTCGGTCGCGATTCGTAGTAGTACATCGTCCTCTGATTTTTTTGTTTTTGTTTTGCGGTATAAAAAAACGTCGTGGACCTCTGCGGTTGATTTTTTTTTTTTTTGCACATTCACACTTTTTTTCTTCCTCTCTCTCTCTCTGTTTTTTTTTTTCTTTTTAACAAAATGGTGGCAGCGCTACTTTGTGACTGCAAAGCACAAAGTCTCTCCTCCAGGCACCTGCCGCTCTGTCTGGCGACTGTATGGGGTCGTTACCATGGCGACCGCGGCTGAATAGCCATCAGCTCTGATTGGCTGGCTGACTTGTGAAGTGCGAATCTGTGTGTGTGCGTGTGGTTGTGTGTGTGTGTGTAGGGGGGGCTGTCGGGGGGGAGATTGGAAGGGGGGGAAAAAACTGGCTGCCAGGATAGGTTCTCGGAATTAATGCTATTCAGAAACCATTCCCGCTGATTACCGCTCCGAAGAAATAAAAGGCTCGACACCCCGGAACGTCTAAAGTGCTCAGGGGTGGGCGTGTCGGCGCGCAGAACACAACGTCTAGCAGCCGTCTAAGTGCCTGCAAATTGCCAGTCTTGGCGTTATGTATTTTTCTTGGGGAGGGAGGAGGAGGAGGTTGGCCCAAGACTGAAGGCAAGGGGAAATAAAAAGACTCGGAAAATAGTAGTGAGCAAGAGGCAAGAGGCCACTCGCTATTCCTCTGTCGCCGTTGTGTCTTGTAGTTATACCTATCACAGACAGAGCCAGAGACAGAGTTTCTTTTATATCATCTAAGAGAAAGAAATGGATTCTCCAAAAAAAAGGCGTGTGGAAATCTTTTTTTTTTTTGCGCAAAAGTTCCCGTTTGTTTCCACCAAAACGCGACACCTCCTCCTCCTCCGCGTCGTGCCTCCGTTATCGGTTTCCTTCCGCGCTGAAAGTGAAAAACATTCGTCATCCACGGGGTTTCGACGGCCTTGTTTCGTGTCAAGGCCCGAATGTAAGATAATGGACCCCCCCTCAAAAAAGGAAAGCCTTTGCTGCAAAGAGTTTCAGTGTCACACACACAGTCCGGGCTCGCGCTTCTTCCACTGCAATCCCATCAAAGTCAAAGTTTAATCCACTCGTTTTTCTTTGTGTCGAAACGTCCGTGGGTTAAAAAGGCCTTAGTACAATCCACTGGAGGTTTCTCTGCGGTATAGAGAGAAAAAAAGATCAAATCCAGTTATGAACGTTGCGGTCCTCAAAAAGCTTGCGGCCACTTTTTTGGGGGGCTCTCCATTTAAAGACAACGCTCCTCCAGAGTGTGACATACATACATCCACCTGTGAGGGGGTTTGTGTGACCATCAACATCCATCACTATATAAATCCACTCGGGGCTGTCAGAGCAGCGTGACAACTGTGCCTGGCGGCTGCCAGGGGCGACAGCTAGCGCTGTACGGTGTGTGTGTGTGTGTGCGTGTGTGTGTGTGTGTGTGTGTGTGTGTGTGTGTGTGTGTGTGTGTGTGTGAGATGTACTTTCAGGAACAGCGTTTGGGGCTCTTCATGTCGCGGCACATGAAACCTTAACATGAAAAGCGACCGTATTCATTGGGAAATGTCCGTAAATGTCAGCGTGTGTTTTGCTAAAAAGGCCCCTCCGTTTTGTTTTTTAGCTTCCGGGTAAAGTTAGTCCTATTGTGCTTGCGTGTGTGTGTGTTTGATTTTTGTTTTGTTTTGTGTTTTCTGATCGGTAAGTTTTTGCTTTTCGTTCCTTTTTGTCGTTTCCCGCTCATTTCTAGATCGATCGAAGACTCACGGTCGTTGGAGGTGAAGCCCTTTTTTTTGGACGACGAAGGTGGTCCAGCTATGAATGCGGGAGGCAGAGGGAGGCAGGGAGAGGAGGGAAGCGTTCATTTCCCCACGGCGACTCCGTCGCTAGGACAACAGCAGAGCGGACATGAGCAGCATGGCCAGCGTGAGGAGCAGGCGGTCCCGAGACGGGCTGCTGCCGCTCACACTCTTCTCCAGCTTGGGAACCTCAGGGTTAAACTCATCTGTGGAGAGAGAGACAGACAGAGAGACAGACAGAGAGGGAGTGAGAGGACAGGATGAGAGACAGTGAAATGATACCACAGTGTGTTCCAATGTCTAGGTGTGTGTGTGTGTGTGTGTGTGTGCGCGCGCGCGTGCGTGCGTGCGCGTTGATAGAGACGGGGAAACGAACCGTTGAGTTTCATTATTAATTCATCCATCTGAAGGCGATGTACAATGCATGCAAATGGCGCATTTACATGCCGAGAGAAAGAGAGAGAGAGAAAAAAATCCACGATGCAATTATCAACAAGGCACCAATTACCATCCTAACTACTTCACATGGATGTTTACCCCACAGGATGCTGAATTAAAGGCACTTTGCTGCTGCTGCTCTGTTCTGTTTATTCTTTCCATCGCTGCCCCTTCTTTTTTTCACACTCTAATGGTTCTGTTTTTATCCTACAGGGGGTTTCAATCAAACCAAATTACTATGGCTTCACCATTGATTAGACACAATGGAACCAGAGGGTGGGGGGAAGAGAGGGAAAAACCCAGGGGGAGAGAGAGAGAGAGCAACGTTTTGTAATATTCAGTTAAAATGGATACCGATGAGGATTGTCTGTCATTACGTGACCAATGGGATGCTTCCTGTCGCGTGGTTAGTGATTTATCGTAGAGCTCTGGGGTCTGAACGGCGGAGCGGGGTTGGGAAGGAGCGCTTGTTTTATCCGCCGGCTACTACTAGTAGGGCGGGGCGAAGGAAGTTTTACTGAGGTTATGGTTAGGGTTAGGTTAGGTTTAGGCATAGGTTTACTGAGGTTAAGTTTAGGGTTAGGATTAGGTTTAGGCATAGCCTAGTTTTATTGGGGTTGTGTCTTTATGGTTAGGGTTAGGTTAGGTTTAGGCATAGGTTTACTGAGGTTAAGTTTAGGGTTAGGATTAGGTTTAGGCATAGCCTAGTTTTATTGGGGTTGTGTTTAGGGTTAGGTTGGGGTTAGAGTTAGACGATGCTTTATGCGGTTACTAACCCTAAACATAACCTCAGTAAAACTATGCTTCGCCCCGCCCTACTAGTAGTAGCCGGCGGATAAAACAAGCGCTCCTTCCCAACCCCGCTCCGCCGTTCAGACCCCAGAGCTCTACGATAAATCACTAACCCTGTCGCGTCGTAAACGACTGTTTCACACTTAAAACTACAGTACAGTGAGATGAGTTGTGCTGCTGCATGTGCGTGCGTTGCAGTGCACCGTGTGTTTGTCTGGGAAGATGCTGACTTGTGCAGCATCCGCTTGTGCATAAAAGAGTGAAAAACACTCAGGTCCTTGGATGAAAAGAGAGCGACCCACCTGGGGTATTCAGGGGGAAAGCTATAAGCCCTCATTGATTTTCACGTGTTCAAAAACATTTTCGGGCCGTGAGGAGACGGAGGTCGATGAAAGAGACAGACCTTAGAGGAGGGATTCTAAAGCTCTGGGGCAGGCGAGATTGTAAGGATTGCAGACAAGGGTCTTTCAGGTTCAAACTTTGCTAAATGACAGCTACAAGGCACAAAAGCTAGGAGTTATTCTTAGTTGCCTTTTGGCGTCACACACATACACAACATTTCTGCAGAACATTCCAGTGCCCATGCCGGGGTTCAAGTGGTTAATTAAGCTGCAGCAGTGGCTGCATCCTCGTTGCTGGGATACTACCGTCACCTACTACGATGTTCAGGGAACCAGCGTTTCCATGAAAATGAATTAACTAGGCCAGTGGTTTTCAACCTTTTCCATACCAGGGCCCACTATTGATTCATAATTTGAGCCACGTATGGACCACCATCTGATGACATTTTAGCCCCACAGACCCCAAAACTAAAGATTTTGTTTGCTTTTGTCCAGAATATCAGGCTGGATTTCGGGGGAAAACAAAACAGGCAAACGTACAGATCATAAAGACCATTAATCTTCTAGTTGTGTAGACTTTAGCTAATTCACATGGTGTATATTTTAACTCTTGAGAGCGTAAACATGAAACCAAATGGACGCACAAGGGTCCATTTGGTTTCATGTTTACGCTCTCAAAGAGTTACATCTGGTTAACCAACCTTCCGTCATTCAGCCTGGGGACCACCTGGAACCCTCTCAGGGACCACTGGTGGGCCCTGGACCACCGGTTAAAAACCGCTGGACTAGGCAGATCTCGATGGAAGATACTGCATGCACATGTAGTGACTTAACTGGTTAAACATGCACACTTCAAACGTGAAGCCGCGAAGATATGACGAAGAGTCAAGTTAATTGGTGCTCCTTTTTAAGCATTTTTTCAAAGAGTTGTTCTGGTAAATCCAGTCAGATCAAAATGGGATTGATGATCACCCTCCGCGCATCGAGTAGTCATATTTGGGCGCGTCGTTAAAAGCGATTTCTCGTTCTTTTGATCAAATTACAAACGATTTTGTTTTGACACATCCGTGCGAATGATTAGTACACATAGTTAGTCAGATGTTTCCCCACATTTGTCTGCCTTATTAGCATTGGCTTATTGCAAGTCATTACTACACGAAAAAAACGGTTGATAGTGAGATCCGCTAGCGAATATCGACATGGTCGCAAACTGGCTTTGAAGCAGGGGCGGATATAAAATTTCCCAATTGGGGGGGGCAGAAGAAAATGGGGGCAGCTTCATCGCCTGTGCCCCTTCGCGCCACGGGCGATGAAGCCGCCCCCATACCATTTTCAGTAGTGTTTCAAATAATTTTAAATATAAGCACTGAAATATCTTGGGTTGTTTTTAATGCCATCATGTTTGGGGGGCAGACTGGGAATTTAGAGGGGCATTGCCCCCCCCCATGCCTATGCCTAGATCCGCCCCTGCTGTGAAGTCTGATTATCAAACTCGAGTTCTGCTTGCTGAAGCTTGAGTCTGAAACTGTCCGCTGTCTGTGACATTTCAAGGCGGAGGGTTTTTGATTCATATACCAAACAAACCAGAGGTTGTTGTCAATCGTGTGGCTAATGGGGTTTGCTTGTTTGCCAACCACACAAACACAGCCAACGAGCGCTACTAGGATGTGAACCAAAGCAGTAAAATATGTCGGATAAAATATGTCGGATCACGGCTGCCATCTCCTAGAGCCGCTACAGACTGCAGAGTGCACAGTCCAAGTTTCGGCAAAGCTGTGACGTCACATCCTGTATTTTTGAATGGGTGTCAATGAGACTTCCGGCTTGTTCCGGTCTGAATTTCGGCCGAGGGCGGGTCTTTCCTGCTGCCTGACCACTGTCCAAAATGCAGACAGGAACTAGCCGGAAGTCTCATTGATATCCATTGAAAAATACAGGATGTGCCGTCACAGCTCGGCCGAAACACGGACTGTGCAAAAGCAATGTGGAGGCAGCCCTAATGCCACGGCGCACAGACAGGACGTGTCCCCGAATACGCATAAAAAAAAACATCACGTCTGACGGACACACATTTATTTGTGGTCACAGTTTGACGTACAACACGGGATCACTTCTCCACTTTTGGGTACAGTGTTCTCTGTTCTTGCTGTTCTGCCTGCCAGCTGACTGATCCACACACAGGCAATGTTCTCTCGGCACGGCGATACACACGCTACTACGGTCCGGTCGCCTACGACTTATTTCTACTACCACTGCAATGTACACACACTTCTCTCCAAACTTATTTGCAAGTTTCAACTGCAAATGGTGTCATGTAACCTTGCACACACACACGTGCACGCACACACGTGCACGCTACTCACAATGAAGTGACTACAGCGCACAAGCTCACAGCATCATAGGTTGCAAAGGCCAGGCGTTTTGTTAAGCCAGAGCTAAAAAAAAATGCATGCTAATTGGTCTAGCCTTTGATCTGCACATCTCACCTACATTTGGGACTACCAAGCTGTGTGGCAGAGCATACAAACTGGTGGTCAATCAGGTATTCATATTCATTATAATAACCCTCTGGGTTTGTACATGCAGAACGGTCAGGAAGGTCTAACATCAATTTTGCCCCCAAGTTCCACCCAACTTTCCAACATCAACAATCTCCTTCCAATCAATGTGATCTAGACATAATTTCCGGATCATTTAATAGACAACGGGAACAGGGCTAGTTTTCTATACATTTCTCTTACTTGTTTTGCTAAAATTGCTCTCGGCAATTTTATTAATGCAGGGTTGTAATGCGATTGAGAATCAGTAGCCTAACAGGATCGGTCGGGAGGTTGCGGTTACCCCTGCGGCGCTGCTGCACGTATACAGTTCTGCCTCAGGGGTGTTTCCTGCGTTCCTGGTTTTGTATGTGCACAGCGTGACATAACACGCAGCAAATGACGTCCAAGGCAGACCGAGTCGTTGTTAAAACACAGCGACAGGTGATGAAAAACACAAGGTGGGGACAACAAACAGGTCCACAATTTGAGAATTCTCAGACGGCACAAATTATCGTCTGCGGTTGACCTGGCAAAACCGCCGTGACCTCGATCAAACTCTGGAGTTCTTGCACGTGCCGCCAGCAGGCCGACACACTCTCAATCCCTGAATGGTTTTCTAATTTCAAACTCTCCCACATACAGTGTTTTGGGACCTTTGACTGATGAACATTGACGTATTATGCCGTAAAGAAGAAGTGTGGCCTTGTCTTCATTCATTATCATAGTTGTCATCAGGAAGGTTCTATTGACAACATACCTAAGCATTTTGATTTTTGTTCATTCTGAGGATGAGCTAATTAACAAAAGGTTTGAGCAAGTTATGGACTTTTGCAAGTAATCCATTGTTTGGACAATTTGCTTCAAGAAATGCACCACCTTTTGCAAATGTTAACGTAACAGAGTGGCCCCAGAATCTAGTTTAGTGAATGTTTCGTGAAGACTTCTGTAAACCATGTTTTTCCTGTTCAATGACCCTATGGAACATGAAAAAAGCGGTTTAAATGCTTTATTTTTGCCCAATAAAGACTTACCCATAACATCCCATATAAGTTAATAATTAAAACATAATCGCTCTTTAAGAAGCACATGTGACATTTCCAACTAGGGTTTTTTCATGCATTTGAATCCATTTCAAGCATTAGCTTTGCACAAAAAACATTCATTGGGCTAAAGTCAGCCATTGACATCATGGAAAATGTGATGAGTTCAGTCAGGCAAGTGTCTATGGCCGTTTTTAGCCCAAGGATTTTTTTTTGTGTGCAAAACTAATGCTTGGGATGGATCCAGAACCATGAAAAAAAAAAAACGTAGTTTGACATGTCACATGTGCTTCTTAAAGAATGATTATATTTTAATTATTAACTTATATGGGATGTTATGGGTAAATATTTTCTGGGCAAAAATAAAAAAATGTAAACCACTTTTTTCATGTTCCATAGGGTTCATAGAACAGAAAAAACATGCTTCATAAAAATCTTCACAAAACATTCACTTAAATACACAATGACATACACTCAGTTTGGGCTTTAGGAGGAAAAGCCATCATCCCATCAGGATGAGAGGGGAACCTCCTCCATTCAGGATCGAATGGGGGTTTTGAGCATTAGGTGCACATGCTGTTGGGTCTGTCGCACATGATGTGCTGTGTGTGCATGCATGTGCACATCTTGTTACACACGACAGCGAGACAAAACACCTCTGCAAGAGCCTGGAAAACCACTCTAGTGACACAATGATGCCAAAGACCCCGAGACTTTACAGCGCTAAAAACAGCCACAGGTGATGACAAACATCGTGTACCAGACAACAAAAGGTGTCAAGCAGATGAATTCTCCGCCACGAAAAGAATGTTCAGAATTCTGCACTTGACATCTCTCCCCGAAAGACAAACGCGGACGGCACGCGACCGACCGGACCGGTTTGTTCCCTCCGTCACGTCACGTGCGTCTTGACACCGCGGCGGCCACATCGACATCGCTATTCTTAGCCCAGGCGTACTGTCTGGGGTGCAGGGCGGATGTAACATTTCCCTATTGGGGGGGGCAGGAGAAAATGGTATGGGTGCAGCTTCATCGCCCGTGGCGCGAAGCGACACGGGCGATGAAGCTGCACCCATACCATTTTCTTTACAGGACTTTTATTAGGGAATTTTATTTAGTTGCAGGACTTTTATTAGGGAATTAAGCATCAATAATAACATCAGTTGTTGTTGAAGTTGCAACAGACACGCAGCATGCATAAAGCTAAAGGTCTGACTCAGAGAGTTTTCTGTTTTCAATGATGAAATGCTGTTGGTTTAGTGGTGCCACAGCTGTAGTTAGTTAGTAGCAGTAGTAGTGTTTCACATCATTTTAAATATAAGTACTTTAATTTGAAATTTTGGGTTGTTTTGCATGCCATCATGTTTGGTGGGGCAGACTGGGCATTTAGGGGGGCATTGCCCCCCCCATGCCTAGATCCGCCCCTGCTGGGGTGGCTGACGGGTGGTGACACGACTCCACCCCTGCCATCCACACACGCGCCGACACATCAGGACAAAACTCTGGCTGGTAAACAACAGAGTCACGGGGATGCCAAAGTTGCCCGTCCTGTCTAATCTATTTCAGGGTGTTAATTATTATATGTCACATTATGCGTCAAGAGTCGTCTCCCAAAATACCCATGTACCTGTCCAAATACTTCCTAAATGTCAATGAGGTCCCCTCCCACAACACCAGAGGCAAAGTGCGACTAACCATGCGCCAACCGAGATTTGGCACAAACAAGGGACTTAATTCCTTCCGTTCATATGCCACCAAAATGTGGAAGGCCCTACTAACGGTCATTAAGACATGTGAATCCCTTGACTCCGTCAAAACCGCTCTCAAAGGGCACCTACAGACGGCTGCAATTCGAAACTGGTCTCTGTAAAACAAAAAATGTAAATATAATCCCCCCACCAACCCCCTCTCCTCTCCTCTTTGTACATTTCTTTGTACATTTCTTTGTACATTTCTTTTTTCCATTTGAATGTCTTAATGAAATGAAAAAAGTTGGCCAGCACTATTGTAAACAAGTGTATCCTTAACTAGTGTGTCCAATCAGTTTTTCAGATTTGCTGTAGTTGTACTTTATGTGTACTGTAATTCTCCAAGCTGTTGGGAGGATGGGCGGGCACCACAACGTGCATTTTCAACATTTTCACGGCAGGCCCAGATTTAAAAAATAAGGTTGGCAACCGCAAGCTGGGAAGAAAAAGAAAACGCATTTTATCGGATCCACAGTCCACCTCCCACACATTACACAGTCTGCCCTTGACCCCTCCATGTCATAACTTAGTGAACACAAGGGACCCCCATGTCTAAATGAAGGCAGGGAAAAGACTAGTGCAGACTATATACGGTATGTCTGGCGTAGACTATAGCAGGGCCCTGCGGCCTAGAGAGTGGGTGACTGTTGTGTTTTCCATGTGATTTGAATGCAACACTCAACTCAACACTGCAACATTCTGCTAGTGTACACCATCGATTGTACCAACTCAGTAGTTTCTGCCAACCACGGTCATCCACCACCACCTACGTTGTGCTTCAATGTGTGACCTTCCGAGTCAAAAAGGTCTGCACTCTGTTAAGGCCCATTATAAATTGAGTATATGATAAGCATGCCAATATAAAGCAAGAAGAATTACTGGGCGATCGCCTGTATTGAAGTGCGTCTTGAAATTAGAATAATACAAGAGAATAATATTTACAATAATATAAAAGAAAAAGAACTTATATGAACTCCACCAATTGGGAATAGCATTCATTACTGAAATGTGTACTTAGGCAACTCTGAAACAAACTCATTTACCTTATGTCAACCCCTTACCCCTGCGTCGGACCTGCAGTTGGACTGGTATTATTTGCCAAAACCAATGTGACCCCATAGTGACAAATAAGCATTGAAATACTTTTCCGCTACCCATACAGTATTTGCTAATACAGATGTCATACTTTTCCATTACCGATAAAGTATTGGGACATCCCTAATTTAAACACCCAGCATTTATATGGCAACACCATGGACTGGGTTTTTTTCCCGGCTAGGCATCAGTAGACTGTACTTCTTAAGTCCTGCTTTCCCTACATCTTCGATGAAAATACCTCGAGTGCCAGAATAGATACATACACACGGCTGCTTTGTCTCAGAAGTGTTTAAAGTGTATCAAGACGACCCACTGTGCTTAAATTCTTGGAAATAAATTCCTGTTACTCTGGGAGTTAGAGATGAAAGCGTGTGCGTGCAGCACGCAGAAGTGCAAATATCTGGCAAACAGTGAGACCGTTCTATACTGCAGTATAAATAGACCTACGGCGCATGTTGTATACGCAATGTCTGCAGTGTAATCAGGCCTTTATTGTGTACAGTATGTTATGCAGCGAACGGCAGCATGGTGAGTTTTATTCTCCAGACAGCAACAGTGTTTCCCTTTGATCCAAACAGGATAACTGTAGCCACTGTAGGGAACACCGAAACACAACAAACAAACGCAGGACAGAGGAATTTCAAGGCATGTCTGTCTGTCTGTGTGAGAGTGTGTGTGGATCAGGTGAGATTAAAGGGGAACTCCACCCATTTTCAACATTTTCATATGTCATTAATATACCTTAGAGATACTGTGTGGTGATGATAAAAAAAAAAGTTCCCCCAATTCTGTACTTCCTAAAAATGGAGGTCTGAAAAAAACATTAACATGGTGAAATACTGTACATCTGATGACATCATCAAGATGTATTTCACCATGTTAATGATTTTTTCAGACCTCCATTTTTATGAAATACAGAATTGGGTTTTCTTTCAGACCCCTTTTGCCTGAGAGGGTACAAATGTGAACCAAATGGACCCTAGCGGGTCCATTTGTATCCTCTCAGGAAATTTTTGAAAATGGGTGGAATTCCCCTTTAAAGACCTGCAGAGTGTGTGTGTGTGTTGTTCGTGCACGTGTGTGTGTGCCCATGTGTGTGTTGTGTGCTTGTTTGTTTACGTTGCTTCAAATGTATTCTGCAGGGACCATCGTTCGGCCCAGCGGCTATGTAATAATACAACATATGATGTGTTTTCTTTTCGATACATTTCTCCTTCTGTTTAAGCCGAGGATCCTCCCCCGCCGTCGAGCCTGCCTGCTTCATCTCACCCGCGTCTCCCTCGTTCTCCTTATATCTCCCTCACCCTTGGTGATCTCTTCAACCCTAACTTTATTCTAGCTTTATTTCATTCACCTTCTCTTAATATTTACTCTTTCGCTGTGCAAGCTTTCTTTGTCTATCGCTCTGCCGTTGCTCTCCTTCGACCCTCTCTCTCTCACAACTCCTCCCTCGCTGTCTGCGCCCTCTCATCCCTGCGCCCATCCATCTTCAACATATCCCTCTGTGGCCCATCTCTGTCTATCTCTATGGAGGCACTCAGTTTGATGATGGCTCAAGGGCCTTCTCTCTCTCTCTCTCTCTCTCTCTCTCTCTCTCTCTCTCTGTCTTTCTCCTTAGATTCCGTCATTATGGACAGTGTACGCTTCCAGGGGCGGATCTAGGCATGGGCATGGGGGGGTGCACTGCCCCCCTAAACGCCCTGACTGCCCCACCAAACATAACAGCATGGAAACAACCCACATTTCAAATATATTTCAAATTAAAGTAACTTAACTACAATTGTTGTACCACTAAACCAACAGCATTTCATAATTGAAACCACCACATCACGGGTCCGTTGCAACTTCAACAACAACTGATGTTATTATCAATGCTTTTCTTGCCTAATATAAGTCCTGTAACCGAAAATGGTATGGGGGCGACTTCATCGCCCGTGGCGCGAAGCGACACGGGCGATGAAGTCGCACCCATAGCATTTTCTCCTGCTCCCCCAATCGGGAAATGGTACATCCACCCCTGCATGCTTCTCCGATAGGAGTGGACATGATGAGTCGACCCCAAGAGGGGCCTTATAGCACTATGATGGTCAAGGGTGAGACAGACTTTTGTGGGGGCTTATGCAAGTTGTCAGCTACACTATTGACAGGCTGGCTAAAGGTGTCTTCTCTCTGTAGGTAAACATTGTTTTATTCATTCCTGGCCAGAGCCGTCTTGACCTTATGGATTTGGGGGAGAGAGAGAGGCAGGGTCAGCTGTGTATGTGAGTAGAATGTGTTTGCTTATACAGTAAGTCAATATACTTTATGAACTATAGATTTCTAGGTGCGTTCTGTACAGGTATATGGTAGGGCCGGATCTAGACATGGGCATGGGGAGGGCAATGCCCCCTTAAATGCCGTGACTGCCCCAATAAACATGATGCCATGGAAAACAACCTGAATTTAAAAGATATTTCAAATTAAAGTGCTTACCAATAGATCACACAGGCAGTGCAGGTAGATCACATGACAGCCCCCTAAAATATATAACTGTCAACTCAAACCCCAAATACTTGTTTGTTTCCAAACGTCAGTAGTAGCATATACAAGAAAACCCTTCCAATTCTCCCCCTCCATTTTCATTTTAAGTGCATTATATTCTTAAACACTAGATAACAGTAAGTAACACCATCACCATTATTTCATTGCACCCACTTTCTAGGGTCCTTGAAATGAATTTTCAGTAATGGAACAATCACATTTTTGATGTGGAGATCTTGTTGAGCCGGTCATTTTGAAAGTAGCTCTACATACAGTATTTGAGAGAGATTCATTTATTTTATTTTATTTTAAGGAAAGATCTTCTCTTTCGTGAAATGGACCCTTGCGGGTCCATTTGGTTTCATGTTTACACCCTCAAGAGTTAAAATATTCATCATGTAAATTAGCCCAAGTCTACACAACTAGAGAATAAGATTATTGGTCATTTTGACCTGTATGTTTGACTGTTTTGTTTCCCAAATTCATATTGTGGACAAAAGCAAAATAAATCTATAGTTTTGGGGTCTGTGGGGCTAAAATGTCATCAAATGGTGGTCTGTGGCTCAAATTCTGAATAAATAGTGAACCCTGGCTATGAAAAAGGTTAAAAACCACTGGACTGCACGGTTCACGTAGAAATCATATTGAAACATCTGCTAGTGTGAAACATATGGGTCACTTCAGGGCTACCATAGTGACTTGCACTCAGCCCTTTCTCCATCGCCCCATTTCATTTGTCAACTCCAGCGACATTTTCCTCATGGCGATTGGCATTTGGAAATGCCAAATTGGGAGCGTTTGGTTGGGAAGGAAGGAAAACAAAATTGTTTTAATTGACATGCTCTACATTCTAGAAGATTACACTAATCTCATCGTTCACACCCAAACAGCTATCTTAGAATAAACGCACTGTATTCATGGATATCATGTTTCTACGTGTGTGTTTGTGTGTGTGTTTGTGTGTGTGTGTGTGTGTGTGTGTGTGTGTGTGTGTGTGTGTGCGTGTGTGTGTGTGTGTGTGTGTGTGTGTGTGTGTGTGTGTGTGCGTGTGTGCGTGTTATGAATCCTGTTTATAAACTCAAGAAGCGTTTGCCCGCTGACTCATTCGACACACGCAACCCAACGGAGTGCAGTACCTGACGTCAAGTCGGGATGAATAGGTGGACAGAATACAGTTTCTGGTAAATTCTGTTAACTTTTGCAGGAGCAAGACATTTTGGGATCTCCTTGAAATGTGCATTCACAACCCTGCTACTGGTAGCGACACGTTTCAAATGTTGAATGAGTTTCACCTAACTGTCAACCATGAAATAAAAATGACGAGATAGTGTGGCTGAGTGATGCCTATGTTGAGATTCAGCAGATGGCACTATCCTGTTGATATGTGTGCTGGTATTCAGACTACTCAAGAGCAAGTATTTTAAACCTTTTTGAAAGCAGGGACCACTATTTATTCAGCATTTAAGCCACGGACCACCATTTGATGTCATTTTAGCCCCACAGACCCCAAAATCTAAAGATTTCTTTTGCTTTTTTCCCCACAATTCCAGGCTGCATTTGAGCAAACAAAACAGGCAAACATACAGATCAAAATGACTGTTAATCTTATACATTCTCAAGGACCACTGGTGGTCCCCGGGCCACAGGTTGAAAACCCACCGCTCTTCAGAATTTACCGCTCTACAGAATTTCATATGCAAGAGGTGCTAACATCTCCCAGAAATGCAGGCGGTTTGAAGCTGATGGTGAGAGGAACACAGAGAGGAGTCTTGATGAAAACAAGAATGTGGATTAATTTGTTCCAAACTGTTAGTAATTAAGAGTTGAAAACGAAGCAAATGACAGTCGGTCTTTTCATCCTAATCAGCTCCCTCCTGCCTGCCTGTTAACGGACTTAATTGCCTGCACCGTCGTGAGCTGTTGGCCAGTGATATGATGAGTATGATCTCACACCCCACAAACGCGGCACATGGGGGATGAACGCGTTCCACTCTTCTTCCACCAAACACATGGAACACCCTAACAGCCGTTAAAAAACGTTGCTAAACTCCCTATCCTCATTCAAAAAACACCACTAAAAGAACACCGCATTTCATCCGCCGGCCTTGAATGTGTTATGCTTTTCAGCCTTGCTTTGCTTACGTAATTGTTATTCATTTTGTTAATACAGTATTCAGTCAGTCCATGGTCTGGGGACTGTATTCCTATAAACCAGTGGTTTTCCACCTTTTTCATACCGGAGCCCACTATTTATTCAGCATTTTAGACACGGATGTTGAGTTTATTCTATCTCACCCAAAAGCAAGAGTTTTCGTGTTCAAGTTTTTGTCTACAATCTAGGAGAGATAACTGGCAAAATGTTGGTGAAAATAACAATTCTACTACATTTTCTAAATGTGTACATTCTTGAAAATTAAGTAATTCAGATGTTTAAATATAATTTAACTCTTGAGAGCGTAAAATGAAACAGGTACGATACATCCTGCCTAGCTCCATTTTGCATACAGAATACAGTATACACCTGCAGGATTGGAACAAGGACTAGAATATGAGTGACTTCTTACATTTTTACCATACCAATTTGTTCCCAATACTATTACCCGGTCATTCAATAAAGTTCATTCAAAAGTTAATTAGTGTGGTTGCTATAGGCAACGCACTATTTTTCTTGAAAGGAAAGTGGACCTGGTCTTCTGTTGACTTTTGCACAACAGAAAAGGGAAGCTTTTGGTCATGCTTCGCACGGTGTCGTGTTTCACGTGGGGACGGTATTCAATACCGAACGGAGCGCTAATATAAATGGTAAGACAGAGTTCCGTTTCCCAACGGATTCCTCGCGACGACACGCATCAGTGCAACCGCGCTTTCTGGTTGACTAATGCACTTTTCACAGTTCCGACTTCTTGGGGATGGGAATATGATCCTAGTGTTCAGTGCACCGTGAACACAAACGCCACACAAAATAGCCTAATACATCATACCATCGGATGAGGGAACAGTGGATCAACTCGAGCTACAAATCTTGTTCATGTCCATTTACTCCATTTCCACATCCAATGTAGTGGGACATGGAGGTTATGTACTGTATGTACTATATATCCAAAGGATGGAATCGCCTCATTAATACATTAACGCTCTGATGAAACACATTGTATATCTTTTTACCTCTGCAAAGGTGAATCAACTGACAGAGATTTACAATAGATAGAAAACAATTAGATCAGTGGTTTTCAACCTTTTTGATACCAGGGCTATTTATTCCGCATTTGAGCCATGGACCACTATTTGAGGACATTTTAGCCCTACAGATTAGCCCTACTAAAACTAAAGATTTCTTTTGCTTTTGTCCACAATTCCAGGATGGATTTGGGAAACAAAACAGTCAAACATACAGATCAAAATGACCATTAATCTTCTACATTCTCTAGTTGGGTTAATTAGACTTGGGTTAATTCAAATGATGATTTTAACTCTTGAGAGCGCAAACATGAAACCAAATGGACCCGCAAGGGTCCATTTGGTTTCAACTGCTTTCCGCTCTCAAAGGGGAACCATCTGGAAAACTCTCAAGGACCACTGGTGGTCCCCAGACCACTGATTATAAACCTGTGCATTAGAGGGACAGGTTTCAAAATGCAATAGTCATTTACAAGCATATAAATAACTGCATTCTATTAAACTTGAACTTGAATTCTTGTTTTTTTGGTCTACAGCTCCTGTATATTCGCCTTTGATTAGATCATTGGTGCCGCAATGATTCCTTTGATCATCGCTTTTCAACAAAAATAACAGTGTCCGTGACCGCACAGTTTAATAAAAGCATAGCCTACCCAAGGGGTATAAGTAAGCCTTGATGAGCTGTAGCTTAAAAACACAGCAGGAGCCTATTTCTGTGGTGTGAGGCATCTTGATGTACAATGTACACGTGATGCTAATACTGTATGTTGCAGGGAGGTCTCCGTCTTTGGTACGACCACTCCGGGGATCGAACCCTCGACCTCCCACTCTCAGGGCCGGACAACTCTAACCTCAAGGCCCACTCACGAGCTGGTAACCTCCTAGCGATCCGATCCCATCCCCAAGTAAACCAGTCCCGCTGAAGTTGAATTTAAAAAAAAAAAATCGCAATTTGATCACGGACTATTGCACACTGTGTCACACACTGACTTCTTAATAAGTTAAATAGCACCTTCGGTCTGTTACCACACATATCATACCACCGGTAATCCTTACACCCACTATTACAGAGCTTTCTCCACACAGCCCTGAGCCCTGTATGTATGATAGCTTATAAACCCCCACTTTGGAACAATTGCCACTCACAAAATGGCACAGGGGGGTGTCAATTCGGGCCTGCATGCATTACACATGGGTGTCATTGGAATGGATGATGGATGATGTGTCCGGTTGCAGCGGGTTCGATGTATAAAGCGATGTTGGTACCAAAACTCACCGATTTCATGTATTTTGATGTTGGGTCTGACCGTGTTGTAGTCAGGAGGACTCTGACTGGAGTCGTCGTCTGCCTGTGAGACTGAGAGGAGAAACACACCAGACACAGGGAAGGAGACAGTGGGATAATTGGGACAGAAAGAGAGACACAGGGAGAGAGAGAGAGTACACAACTCATTAAAACAACAGCAGGAAATCAAAATGTGCATTTTATAGCCATTGTTATGCAAGCTGTCCATCCGCAGTATGTGTAACTTGGCAGTGACGGAGCCCAGTCAGTCGGTTGGTTTGGGCCTCCAATGGAACCAAATGTTGTGTTCAATTTGTACATTCTTTGAAGTGGAATTGACACTAAGGATTTGACGGTGCACTCTTACTGTCTAGACATGGAATTACTTTCTCTGCGCGCTGCCAGTTTGTAAATGAATAAATGAAAGTGTGTCGTACTTCCAGTGTGTGTGTGTGTGTGTGTGTGTGTGTGTGTGTGTGTGTGTGTGTGTGTGTGTGTGTGTGTGTGTGTGTGTGTGTGTGTGTGTGTGTGTGTGTGTGTGTGTGTGTGTGTGAGTGAGTGAGTGAGTGAGTGAGTGAGTGAGTGAGTGAGTGAGTGTGTGTGTGTGTGTGTGTGTGTGTGTGTGTGTGTGTGTGTGTGTGTGTGTGTGTGTGTGTGTGTGTGTGTGTGTGTGTGTGTGTGTGACTGTGTGTGTGTGTGTGTGTGTGTGTGTGTGTGTGTGTGTGTGCGAGGGGGGAAGCGATTGAGTCATTGCGAATGCTCTGCCAGATTGAAAATGTGTATGTATGTGTGCATACATGAATGACAGGGAGATATAAGGCTCCTCTGCAAGAAATTAATGTGTGTGCGCGTGCAATGCATGTGTGTGTGTGTGTGTGTGCATGTGTGTGTGCATACATGAGTGCATGCATGCACTCACATATGCAAGACAGAGAGAAAGAAATGGATTTATCGAGAGAAGTTTTGTTCTCTTCTGCCAGTTCATACTTTAACAGTGTGCTCACGAGCGAGCATATAGATTGAAATCTAAAGTGCCTGCATTTGTGTGTGCATGTGTGTGTGAGCGTGTGTGTGAGCGTGTGTATGTGTGTGTGAGAGAGAGAGAGAGAGAGAGAGAGAGTGAGAGAGAGAAAGAGAGAGAGAGAGAGAGAGAGAGAGAGAGAGAGAGGGATAGATACTGATGCCGGTCCACGGCGCTCTCGTAAATGGAGAGACAGCACATATGGGGAATTAGCATAGGAAACGCCGGAAACGTGCCTTCGCTAAGGTGGAAATGCACTAATGTAAAGCATATGCTGTGGATTTGTATCAAAGCCTCTGATGGGATCGTTTCGGACAGAGGCGGGAAAAAAAAACGAGAACACACCATAAAATCCTCGGCGTCCGTTTAACTTTCAGCGTAAAAATTGACCGGTGTTCGTCCCGTTGGGTGTGTGTGCGTCTCTCCCTCCCTCAACACTCTCTGGGTCAAACGAACACTGAGGATTTTACCGGGAATTAATTGGCTTTTTTTTTTTCCTCCGATGGCAAGCTGTTACAGTGACCTCTCTATGCAGAGGTTGCAGTCTGTAAACGGGACAAATGAATACACGCTCGCACGCGCATGTGCACGAGCACACTCGAACACGCAGGCAAGGTTGCGTGCTCACCCACTAAAGATAGTTGATGTTAAAATTAAGGCTGTTGAATGGTTAAAGATTAATCAAATTAATCACAGCTTCAAAATGAATTTAATCATGATCAGTGTTGGGGAAGTTACTTTTAAAAAGTAAGGGCATTATAGTTATAGTTACTTCCCTGAAAAAGTAATTAGTTACTTTATTCCTTACTAAATTCTGAAAGTAAGGGCGTTACTTTACTTTACTTTTTTTAAACATACAAAAAAGGGGTGTTCTGTGGTATTCGTGGTCACGAGTTTAAAGTGGAATTCCTCCCATTTTCAACATTTTACTGACATTAATTAATATGCCTTAGAGATGTTGTTTGGACATGATTCTGTGTTTATTAGAAATGGAGGTTGTGTTTCACCATGTTAGTGATTTTTCTTTTAGGAAAGGGGTGGAATTCCCCTTTAATGGCAGCATGCTGAGCATGGATGTAATAAGATTTTCTTTGCTGAGGACAATGCTTGCTGCCCACTAACATAATTTACACTTCACTTCAATGTTTTTGTCCTGGTCCTTTACCACAGTCGTTTTCAACCTTTTTCATACCAGGGCCCACTGTTTATTCTGCATTTGAGCCATGGACCACCATTTGAGGAGATTTTGGCCTCACAGACCCCAAAGCTAAAGATTTCTTTTGTCCACAATATCAGGCTGGATTTCAAAAACAACAGTCAAACATACAGATCCAAATGGACCCGCAAGGGTCCATTTGGTTTCATGTTTACACTCTCAAAGAGTTACATCTGGTTAACCAACTTTCCATCATTTAGCCTGAGGACCACCTGTTGAAAACCCGTGCTTTACCAGCAAGAATGTAAAATAATGTTTATATTTCCGCGCTGCAAAGGCTCCGGTCACGCTGTCGTCGTCGTATCATTGCATTTGAGAGCGTATGTTTTATTATTATTATTATTTTTTACCGCAGCTCGAGTGCGAGTGTGTGTGCGCATCAACAATGCAGCTTTGTGTATGTGTGTGCTTAGAGGCCAGAGCCTTTAATTACGCGAAAACTCTGTTCACTCCATGGGGCCACTTCAATGGCGGCTCATCTATATATACACTTCTATTGAATTGGGACAACCGAGGTTAGTCATGTGATCATATGCTTTGTTTTCTGCCCCGTCAATGTCGCAACTCTTCTACTAGATGCTTGACGAATAAGACTGGCTCTGATTGGCTTATACTGCCATGTGGCGCCGTGTTAGGCAATCAATGACCTTTTCTGTGACGTGGTGGATGGCGTCACGTTAGACACAGATATATCAACACGGTTAGTGATTTATCGGAGAGCTCTGGGGTATGAAGGAGCGCTTGTTTTATCTGCCGGCTACTACTAGTAGGGCGGGCGAAGCATAGTTTTACTGAGGTTATGTTTAGGGTTAGTAACCGCATAAAGCATCGTCTAACTCTAACCCCAACCTAACTCTAACCCCAACCTAACCCTAAACACAACCCCAATAAAACTAGGCTATGCCTAAACCTAATCCTAACCCTAAACTAACCTCAGTAAACCTATGCCTAAACCTAACCTAACCCTAACCATAACCTCAGTAAAACTTCCTTCGCCCCGCCCTACTAGTAGTAGCCGGCAGATAAAACAAGCGCTCCTTCATACCCCAGAGCTCTCCGATACTAGATCAGGCATCCGGAATTAATGCAAGTGGATGAGAGGGGGACTCGTTCGTTGCCTTCTCTATTCAATATACTCTATGTTAGACTGAAGAAGCGAGCAGACAACACACAGTGCAGTGCAGTGAGTCCTGCCGCCGCGCGGAGTAACGACACTAACGATGGTACAATAATCATAACGACGTTATGGATTTGGGAAATGTAAGGAGTTATGTTAGAAGTTACTGAAAAAAGTAATCCCTTACTGTAAGGGCGTTAGTTGTAAGGGCGTTATTCACAACACTGATCATGATTAGTCACCATTCGAACCATGTCCAAAATATGCCATGTTTTCATTTACAGAATTTGAACATTTAAAAAATGTTCTAATCTATAATGCTTTTAGATCCTCCAGCTATACTCTATGGCTCTGCTTACAGAGAGACACACAGCGATATGTCTCTGTAAAAACGTGCTCTACCCATTTTCTTTTTCCAATGAGAAAATGCTCAGTGGGTTGAGCCAGTGTGCACATGAGTTAATTGCGTTAAAAATTTTAATCAGATTAATCAACAAAATTAATTTAACTAATTAACTTGTTATTTTCAAAAGCCTTAGTTAAAATCTCTCTCACACACATACATAGAAATGTACATTATAATAATTTTTTAAATATTTTATTTCGGTAATTTCATTTCTTTATAGAGAGGACAGAAAAGAGAGAGAGAGAGAGAGAGAGAGAGAAGAGAGAGAGAGAGAGAGAGAGAGAGAGAGAGAGAGAGAGAGAGAGAGAGAGAGAGAGAGAGAGAGAGAGATGGGTAGTGGCACGGAGCAAAGGTCCTCAGGAACGGGATTCGAACCGGTGACATGCCGCCAGGCTTTGCATTGCAGTAATAGGTGGGTACCGTTAACGCCAGACACACCAAAGTTGCGGGGCGACTGTGGTAGAACAGACCATCAAATGATCTGTGGGTCGGCGGGTTCAAATCCCGACTCCCTCCATCCAGTCGATGTGCCCTCGGGCATGACACCGAAACCCCCAGTTTCCCCAGAGCAAATATAATACCGACGCAATCAGTGTGCGAATAGAGGCATGCAATGCACTGTTATGTAAAGCGCCTTGGATAAAGGCGCTACATAAATGCACCATTTACCATCCACAGACACAGACAACGGCCAATGAAAGCAGGGCAGACGTTTGAATAGGTCGGCCGTGACACTAGTGGGTAGGTGGGTGGATGGGCGGCGTTTGTGGTGGTGGGGGGTGGGGGTAAAGGTCATGTATACATATGCGGGGGGGCTGACATTGGCCTAAGAATGCTATGTATTGATACTGACAAGGTTACAGAGGTGGACGGCTGCGGGGAGCTTTCAGCGCCCGCGGTGGGAGTTTGTGTGTGTGTGTGTGTGTGTGTGT
Source organism: Benthosema pterotum (assembly GCA_039105355.1). Taxonomy (NCBI): domain Eukaryota; kingdom Metazoa; phylum Chordata; class Actinopteri; order Myctophiformes; family Myctophidae; genus Benthosema; species Benthosema pterotum. Next base: position 10,953,332 of record CM076970.1, read on the forward strand.
GTGTGTGTGTGTGTGTGTGGTGTTGTGTGTGTGTGTGTGTGTGTGTGTGTGTGTGTGTGTGGAGGGGGGGGGGGTGCGCAGGCCTGCAGGGCATGGCCGCAGCTGTACATGTGTCAGAGACAGAGCGAGAGAGGAGCGAGAGACCATGACCAGAGAGAGAGAGAGAGAGAGAGAGAGAGAGAGAGAGAGAGAGATACTGTACATCACATACAGTATGTCAAACTCAAGGCCCGGGGGCCAAATCAGGCCTGTGAATGAATTGTCTTCGGCCCGCGGAATGATATTGATGATATGATAAGAAATGAATGCAACTAATTGTTTTACTTCCTCAACTCAGTCTCATTTACTTTCTCAATTAACTATGAAAGCAGCACTTGGTGAGGATCACAGAAGAAAAGAAAATCCCCGAAAAATAGCAGGTGTTCACGTCTCATAGCGCGCCACAGAGTGGCGCGCTATGAGACGTGAACACCTGCTATTTTTCATTAAAACTTAAAACAGTTTTTAATGCAGGCAGTTTCATCTTTACGATTATCTTGCCATTAAGGGAAATTGATTTTTGAAGGGAAATTACTTTTTTTGCTGTTTGACAGGGACATCATCGTGATTGAAACACAGACCAGTATCTCCGGCCCTCGACTTGTACCAATTTTTCTATTTTGGCCCACTCTGTATTTGGGTTTGACACCCCTGCTGTACATGTACTGTATAGGGAGAGTGTTGAGAGGTGATGAAAACCATTAACCATGCAAGCCTTCCTTTCTCTGTTGCCTCTTTTGAATGGCTCCAGGAGACCATGTGATATATATATATGCATGAACAGAGGGTGGGAGAGGGAGGTTCGGGGGCGGTGGGGCATTACTGTAATAATTGCACTGAGACCGTCATCAGAGAAGAGAACATTAAGACGTCGCTCTCACAGAATTAACTGCCTTGAAGGAGCCATCAAAATCCCACCAAGGCATGATGCAGTACAGCACGAGATGGGATGGGATGGGTGTGTGTGTGTGTGTGTGTGTGTGTGTGTGTGTGTGTGTGTGTGTGTGTGTGTGTGTGTGTGTGTGTGTGTGTGTGTGTGTGTGTGTGTTCATACTGTATAACAGTGGTTTTCAACCAGCGGTCCTTGAAAGAGTTCCAGGTGATGGACAGTTGGTTAACCAGATGTAACTCTTCGAGAGTGTAAGAGTTACAGAGTTAAAATATTCATGTGAATTAGCCCATGTCTACACAACTCGAGAATGTAGAAGATTAATGGTCATTTTGATCTGTATTTTTGACTGTTATTTCCCCAAATCCAGTCTGGAATTGTGAACAAAAACAAAATAAATCTTTAGTTTTGGGGTCTGTGGGGCTAAAATGTCATCAAATGGTGGTCCCTGGATCAAATGCTGAATAAATAGTGGGCCCTGGTATGAAAAAGGTTGAAAACCACTGATGTATACGTATGGTAGCAGAACACACACACACACACACACACACACACACACACACACACACACACACACACACACACACACACACACACACACACACACACACTCTGTGCTTTCAAAAAGCGTCTGCACAAATCTTTCCGATTGGTTCATCTGGCCAGCAGCAAATCTAAATATAGGCTACTCACAGGTATGGCGGCATAATTATGTCTGGTAGTGTACATGCAGTAGAGGAGTACAGATAGGACAAGTTGGCATTGCAACTTGCACCACTTTTACATTTCATCACTGTGTTTTGTGCACAGTAGTAGGACTACTCCCACGTGAGAGAGAGAGAGAGAGAGAGAGAGAGAGAGAGAGAGAGAGAGAGAGAGAGAGAGAGAGAGAGAGAGAGAGAGAGAGAGAGAGAGAGAGAGAGAGAGAGAGAGAGAGAGAGAGAGAGAGAGAGAGAGAGAGAGAGAAGAAGCCACAAATAGGCACAGAGGATTCGCAATGATATTTATACAGCGCTGTGATTTTTTTATTTTCCCAGTTGTGTTCATAGAAATAGCTGTCAAACCCGCCCTATATACAAATATAAGAATACACATTCATCAGATCTGTATGTGCATCTGTATGTGTGTGTGTGTGTGTGGAATAGACAAAGTGGGAGAGGGATCAGGACAAGGCAGAGAGAGAGAGAGAGAGAAGTGACAGACGTATATTCCTACAGACAGACAGAGACAGGTGGCAGTCCTCTCCTCACCTGTGGAGCAGCAGACGTAGACCCTCAGTCTCAGGCAGCTGTGTCCGTGGTGATGGGTGGGTGTGGCTGTGGAGGAGAAACACAGACACACACACAGGCATCAGCCTCACGCCATCTACAGGCCACTGATCCACACAACATTGTAGATTCTACCAAAACATTCGAAAGAACATGCTGAGAGATGTGTGCTGCATTCTCACATTCTCTCCGCCAAAAATAGCAGGCGTTCACGGCTCATAGCGCGCAATAGCAGGCGTTCACGGCTCATAGCGCGCACTATGAGCCGTGAACGCCTGCTATTTTTCAATGAAAGTGAAAACATGTACAAGACAGTACAGAAAGGTTTAAAACAAAAAAGTTGCTGGTGGTAATGGCTGTCTTTGAGTACAGTGTTTGATCAGTAGCAGGGGCTGAGACCATACTGTATGTCCAGCGCTTAACTCCTTAACTGATTTACCACGACTTTTGGAGTGATTGATTATTCTGTTGTCTGCTTATCACTCCAAAAGTCGTGTTATGTTTTGTTTTATTAACAAGCTCATTAACATTTATCTCTGAATGAGCCCTGGAAACAGTGAAATCTGAGAACACAGGCTGTTTTTGCAAATGTATTTAAAAAAGAAAAAAACTGAAACACATCATCAACTCATTAAGTCTTTGGATCTAATTTATTTGCACAAATTCACAACAGAGGATTTTCTATGAATTATTTTGTTACTATTGAGCCGAATGGGAGTGAAACTAGCTTTTCTGCTAACCTGTCAAAGAGTTAATAGACAACATTCACATCACTTTTCAATTTAGTTTATTTAATATCACCACCCGTTTCATTTGCTTATCCTGATTGGATCTCCTAATTGGATGAAATGTATTTTTTGTGGTTTACAAAAGAGATGGGGAGTCTCTTGTGACTCTAGCAAATTATTACTATCAGAACAGAGAGCTATTTACAGGTACCAAAAGATTTCTAAACCAGAAAATATCTCTGGGCATGTGTACTTCGTCTTCAACAGCCAATTATTCTCGTCTAAACCATAAACTTTATCCACGTCTCATTAAAGCATGTCCTGGGTTGAACTGCCACATTCAAACGGCGGCGTCCAGCCTCAGCGTCTGGGATATTATGCTGGACGACAGAGGACAAACATGGCTTCCTCACTGTGCTCAATGATCAATGGATCACAAAGTGCTCCAGCCTGAGGCTCTGCTCATTACCACCAGCGACAGTACCGTCCAATCACAGTGATTCATCATGGTAGGGGTGGCACGAGGTGACAGGATCGTCTCAGCAATTAGAGCAAGAGACTCCCCACGATTTCTAGTTACTCATTACATATTACTTTTGAGCTTATTGTTGCATGTGGAAATAGAACAGATCTACATGCTATCAACAGATAACAACAGACATGCACTGTAGTTTGTAGATCCTAATCCACCGCAGCATTCTGCACATAATATGACCTACAGTACACTACAAGTTATCACAGTTGTCACAAAACAACAAATGTGTTGTACATCTCTATTCCTTTGTGGGTGGGAGGGGGGATTTGGGAAAGTAGTATTGTAATATGTAAAATATTATTCTTTGATTCTAGTAATAAGTAAAGTAATATTATTACTTTTTCTAAGGGGTCATAAGTAAAGCAAAGATATTACTCTCCTGAGTAATATTGCCCAACACTGGTCATGAATAAATAATACAGAAACCAGATGTAATCGGTAAGTTTATGGAGGTAATTCTGTAAACTTTTCATTTCCATTTGCCAAGCCATTGAGAAAATCGAATAAAATTAAATACATTTTGAAAATAATCTTGGTGACTGCCCAAATTAATTTGGTGACCCACAAGCGATTGCAATCCCCATCCTTGAGATAATAAGTGATATCAAATGGACATGTGTGGCCTAATGTATATCAAAACGGCAATTATAAAGGCCGATAAATCGGTGGATTTCACACTGAGCAATAGCACTATAACAATAACTGTTTAATTGTGTAACATTGTGTTTTTTTAGTAGTTTTTTTTTAACTTTGCCATCCGCTTGACTGACTATATTGTTACAGTTCTTGCTACAGTTATAGTGCAGTGGGTTTTCGACCACCAGTGGTCCTTGAGAGGGTTCCAGGTGGTCCCCAGCTAAATGATGGGAAGTTGGTTAACCAAATGTAACTCTTTGAGAGCATTTCATGTTTACACCGTCAAGAGTTAAACTATTCATCGTCTGAATTAGCCCAAATCTACAAGATTAATGAGTCATTTTTTTATCTGTGTGTTTGGCTGTTTTGTTTACCAAATCCAGCCTGGAATTGTGGACAAAAAGCAAGAGAAATCTTTAATTTTGGGGGTCTGCGGGGCTAAAATGTCCTCAAATGGTGGTCTAGTGGCTCAAAGGCTGAATAAATAGTGGGCCCTGGTATCAAAAAGGTTGAAAACCACTGTTATAGTGCCTTGTATGAATGGCCTTTCAAAGAGTATGATTTGCAAATGAGTATTTCCTTTGTACGTTGTATAGAAGAACGTGGGTACAGAGTGCTTTGGGGTGTGCCAGGGGTGCAGAGCTGCAGATGCTAGTCAAGCACATGCCATCCAGGTTTGGCTGAGGTTCTAATGATGTTGGCCTGTGTTTCGTGTGAAGGAAAGCCAGGCTGAGAGGCCGTTCTTTGACCCCTGCATGTACATGTACAGTATTCCTATGGCGCTCTTTGAGAGCATAAAAATGAAACCTTGCGGGTCCATTTGGTTTCATGTTTACACTCTCAAGAGTTAAAATATTCATGTGAATTAGCCCAAGTCTACACAACTAGAACACAACTACAGATCAATTTGGTCTATATGTGTGTATCCCCAATCCATATTGCACTTCAAAAAGGCCTTCTAAATCTAAGAAAGAAATATATATATTTGAGTGCAAAAGTACTAGAAACAAGCAAAATAATCTGTCCGTGGGGTAAGTTAATTGTATTTGGTAAGAATTCTTCTTATAATATGTTCTAAAAACTAAAAGTTTGATAATCTTATACAATTTTCTTTTGGTTAGTATATCCTTAAAACAAGAGCAATCATATTTTAATTCTAGATCTATGATTACAACACTTGCTTAGTTCAGAATTTTTTGCAGTGTGTGAACAAAAGCAAAGTAGGTTATATCTTTAGTTTTGGGGTCTGTGGCTCAAATGATGAATCAATAGTGGGGCCTGGTATGGAAAAAAAGTTGAAAACCACTGGAATAAAGTATTCAACTATGGAATGGAACCCATAGGGTATCAGAAAGAACCCTAACAGATGTATACTCACAGATGTAGTAGTACTCGCGGCCCACGTTGAACTCGTAGCCCAGGGAGAATGCGCTGTAGCGCTGGAACTTCTCAGAGAACTTGATGGGTGCGTGGGGCTGGTAGGGCCGGTTGCACTCCCAGCGCTTGGAGCCTCCCTGCGGGTCGCAGGTGCGATAGCCGCGGTAGTCCACCATGTACAGGACGTACTGCTCGGCCACGGCGCGCTCCAGGGAGCCCCGCTGGGTGGTGAGGTTGTAGTGCGGGCAGTAGATGTCCAGGTAGTCGTTGACGCTGACCTGCACCGTGTAGCCCTCCCTCCGCAAGCTGGACGAGAGACAGAGAGAGAGGGGGAATAAGTTGCTTGGTCAGCTAATTTGTCAATTATTAACACATCGACTGCGGGCGCATCTTCGTTGTTTTCTCCCCATTGCCACGGCTCAAACCAGTGAAATTGGTAAAAACCCTTATTTTGAAGCCCCAGATCGCCTAAACAGGAGGGGGGTGCCGTCATGCTTATTTCTGGTGTCTTGACTAACCTGTCCTCTGACGATCTGAGCAAAAAAGTTCCGGGTCAAAAATCAGGAAGTGACGTATAGCCCTAGTTGATTTACCTGTGCGCAAACGACATCCAGGGGCTTTTGGATGCTAGAGGCTTTTGAATGCATTGGATTGAATGGGTGCAAATGGGACAAACAAAACAAGTTGTCGCAGCAATTCTGATCCAAATGAAAGTCAGCAACGGGATCATTATCAGACGATGCGCTGGGACTAATAGTTGGATTAAAGAATGAAACTACATTTCGTCGTGTTACAAGCCGTCGTCGTGACCGGCGTGCGTAATTTCATGGGAAATCAACGAGGACTCCGTTTAACCCATTTGTCCTGACATTGTAGATTCTACAAAACATTCGCTCTGAAAGAACATATTGAAAGACTTGTGCTGCATTCTCACAATTAGTGGGCGGCAGTGGCTCAGGGGTAGAGTCAATAGATGGTAACCGCAAGGTTGCCGGTTCGATCCCAGGCTTCTGCAGAGTTAGTTGTCGAAGTGTACCCGTCAGGAGCAATTAGTGAACCCCTAACTGCTCCTGATGTGCCTTGCATGGTTTCCACTGCCATAAGTGTATGAGAATGGGTGAATGGGTGTGAGAATGGGTGAATGTGATGCATAATCTGTTTAAAGTGCCTTAAAGGCGCGATATACTGTAAATGCACCATTTACCAATTTCCTCCCAAAATAGCAGGCGTTCACAGCATAGCAAGCTATGAGCGCCTGCTATTTTTCAATGAAAATGAACCCTTTGACAGGTTAGCAAAAAAGCAATAGGCTCGCTCCTGTTAGGCTCAATAGTAAAATAATTTATAGAAAATCCTCTGTTGTGAATTTGTGGAAATGAATGAGATCCAAAGACAGCTTAATGTGTCTACTTTAAGGGAAAAATGTCATTTTAAAAAAAAAAAAATAGATTTGAGAAAACAGCCTGTATTTTCACATTTCACTGTTTCCAGGGCTCATTCAGAGATAAATGCATTTAAAGTTATATCTTTATCAATTATAGTTGTAAAATGTGTGAGGTGTTTTCTGGGTTTTGTAGTCCAATCACCTCTTAAAGGACTCTCTGGGTTTTGTAGTACAATTAAAGGTACACTTAAAGGACTTCATGAGGTGGTGTGCAGTGAGTTAATGAGCATGTTAATCAAACAAAACGACTTTTGGAGTGATAAGCAGACAACAGAATAATCAATCACTCCAAAAGTCGTGGTAAATCTGTTCAGGAGTTAAAACACAACAGGTACATTACAGAATGGTTTAATTCAACAGAGCTTGGACTGAACGGAGGTGCAGCGACACCGTCGGAAGTCAAAAGAAAGGCAAGGCAAATGGAAAAAAGAAACCGCATAAGGACGGAAATAAAGAGAGGACAGATAGGTATAGATATAGAGAAAGGCATTGTCACAGGGAGCGGATAAGAAAAGGAAAAAAAAACATGTTTCTAAGCCGGAATAGGTACCACAAATCCCCGTAAAAAAAGGCAATATATAGTCAACCTTTCCCCTGCGGCAGCGCAGGGGAAACGCCGTCTATGTCGCGGTTTAGATTTGTTGTCGTCGTTGCTTGCTGCTCGCGACAAGCGATCACTCCACTACTTTCCCTCGTCCTATGCATATAAAAACACACACACATTGTCCTCCTCTCTCTCTCTCTCTCTGGTGTTTCTAACGTTGCAGAAAATAATAGCCTAGCCTTTCCACCTTTCCTTCTTCCCCTCAGAGACTGCCTGCATGGGGTCAGCCAGGCTTTGTGTCAGTGTGTCCAATGTGTGCTCTCTGACCACAAGGGGGGAAGGGGGGGTAAACCAGGTGTGTGTGTGGAGGGGGTTGTAACCTGGCCGCTGGCCAAAGGGCAGGTATACAGAAAGAAGGTCATCAAGGAGTCGACATGTGATGGCTGTTTCTCTGTGAGTGAGCATCTGTAAACATGTAGTGCGTGTGTGTGAGTGTGTGTGAAGATTCATGAACTGCTGTGATAGTAGGTGGATATCAAACGGAACACAAGCACCCTCAAGACTAGTAGCCATATTCTGTGTATGCCTGCGACATCTGCATCGAGTGTAAACGATTTTCTCAGTCCGCTAAAATCCGGTGAATTGAATTGCTGCATGCATGCTTGTTGTGCGTGGTGCGTGTGCTTGTGTGTAGGATTTCTTCCTTACACACAATTTTGGAACAAACAATGACGAAGTATAACCTGACAGAGTACTAGTGACAAGAGTCCAGTTATATTAAGAAGTGGTGAATTAGCAGAG
>CM076970.1:10966592-10978815 GCA_039105355.1 Benthosema pterotum
GAGAGAGAGAGAGAGAGAGAGAGAGAGAGAGAGAGAGAGAGAGAGAGAGAGAGAGAGAGAGAGAGAGAGAGAGAGAGAGAGAGAGAGAGAGAGAAAGAACAAGAAAAGGACGAATCAGAAGAGAATAGAGAGAGAGACAGGGGCGGATCTAGGCATGGGCATGGGGGGGCAATGCCCCCCTAAATACCCAGTCTGCCCCCCCCCCCCCCAAACACGATGCCATGCAAAACAACCCAAGATATTTCAAATGAAAATGCCTATATTTAAAATTATTTGAGACATTACTACTGCTACTATCTACAATTGTGGCACCACTAAACCAACAGCATTTCATCATTGAAAACAGAAAACTCTCTGAGTCAGACCTTTAGCTTTATGCATGCTTGTGTCTGTTGCAACTTCATCAACAACTGATGTTATTTTTGATTGCTTTACTTGACTAATAAAAGTCCTGTAACCGAAAATGGTATGGGTGCGACTTCTTCGCCCCTGCCCCCATACCATTTTCTCTTGCTCCTCCAACATGTTCTCTTGCCCCCCCCCAAATGGGACATGTTATATCCGCCCCTGGAGAGAGACAGAGGGAGGTACATTATAGATGTGTGGATCAGAGTGTGTGAACACTAAGACGAGGTTAAACAATTAAAGAGTAAAGAGTCTGGGTGAGGTGAAGCAGAGAGAGATAGAGAGAAAAAAAGGGACAGATAGGGGGGTGGTTTTAGAGGTTTTCACAGATCCACCTGAACCGAAATCTACGGGAATTGTAGAACCACTTCTATTCTATTACCACGAGTCCCAAGTCTATAGTTCATTATGTGTACACACACCAGGGGCGGATCTATCTAGGCATGGGCATGGGGTGGCAATGCCCCCCTAAATGCCCTGACTGGCCCACCAAACACGATGGCATGCAAAACAACCCAAGATATTTCATATTAAAGTGCTTATATTTAAAATGCTGTGAAACACTACTACTGCTACTAACTAACTACAGCTGTGTCACCACTAAACCAACAGCATTTCATCATTGAAAACAGAAAACTCTCTGAGTCATACCTTTAGCTTTATGCATGCTGCGTGTCTGTTGTAACTTCAACAACAACTGATGTTATTATTGATGCTTTACTTGACTAATAAAAGTCCTGTAACTGAAAATTACGGTCGATGGGGGCAATGCCCACGTACCATTTCAGAAAATGGGATGGGGCAATGCCCCCATACCATTTTCTCCTGCCCCCCCCCCAATTGGGAAATGTTAGATCCGCCCCTGACACACACACACACACACACACACACACACACACACACACACACACACACACACACACACACACACACACACACACACACACACACACACACACACACACACACACACACACACACACACTATGTATACAGAGTGGATCCGATCTAAAAATCACTGGTTTAATATCAGGAGAGAAACACGTGAAGTTTCTGTGCATCTTCCATCACGATTAGGGCAACAAGATCAGCCTATAAAGGGCCGTGCACGCTGTTGCGATTGTCCGATTTTTTGGCTGCATTTTTCTTTCCTTTGTCCGGGAAACACTCACAGTCTTTAAGGACTTTAAGTGAGGAAAAAGTGCAAATGCGCGAGGTGGATCTATACCTCTTAGGGCACGGTCACACACCAAACGTTTATGGAAGCGGATTCTGCTAACGCCTTCAACGGGAATGGAGTGGGTTGCTGACATTTGGATGTCTGCAATAAAACGCTCCATTCCCGTTGAAACGCGGCAACAGAATCCGCCCTCCTGGGTACGATAAAAGTGTGGTGACCTTGCATTTGTGGAGGGGGAGGTAACAACTGACCTTTTGAAAACTAAAACACTTAACACACAGTTAAATTTGTGGAAAAAAAGGTTTTCATTGTAAAAAAAAAAAAAAATGAGTCATATTGAAGAGCTACGCTAGGGGTGTCAAAAAAAGTAGATTGTGATCAACCAGTAGATCACCAAGACTGTGCAGGTATAGACCACATGAGATGTCCCTAAAAATATATACTGTATCATTTAAATATACAAATAGATTTTGGGCTAGATTTTATCTGCCACTTGAATTAAGGTGACTGATTGAAATGAAAAAGGGCACAATACGTTGATTTCAAGAGTGTTGCGCACAAATGTCAGTATAGCAATTTCCCCACTCTATTTCCTATTCCAATTCCATTGGTCTTTTCAGCAATGGGATAATAGATATTGTTAGTGGGTAGATGTTGTTGAGTTGGTTATTTTGTAAGTAGCTCTAAGTCAAAAGCAGTGAGGCCAACCCTGATACACCGACATAACATAGAACGCTTCAACATAGGGACAAAAACAAACAAACCAAAAAAAAAACAGACTAGAATCGATGCGGTGCGAGAGAAAGACTTGGAATTGGACCTTTTTTCTTCCAAACGCCTTCATTAAATTACCAGAGGATACAGCAATTCAGCAGACGTGCATAATAAACCAGTGAAATGAGACAGAATAAGACAGACAGAGACAAAGACACACACAGGGAGGGAAAAGGCGTCGAACGACGACGACAACAATGGGGGAAAGCGTGCGGAGAGAGAGAGGCCTAACATGGAGATCTAGTGCTCCCCGGGGAGATAAGCATATGTAGCAAAAACACTAGAACACAGAAAGAGCGATGGCTCTCATCGCCTCTCTCTTCCCCTATACCATGTTCTCTTTCTTTCTCTCTCTCTCTCTCTCTCGCGCCCTCTCTCTCTCTCTGTGTCTCTGTGTGTGTCTCTCTCTCTCCCCCTGCGCTGTGCATTGTCTCTCCGCAGCTGGTTTTGCTGTCTCATCATCATTTTCCTATGAGCAGGAAAGCACAGCTCGTTAGTAAAGCCTGCGCACGACTGCCGAGGGAGCGGGCGAGCGAGCAATGGAAGAAGGAGGCAGGGGAGAGAGAGAGAAACGAGAGTGTGTGGGGAAAAGGAGAGTTGAGACAAAGATAGTACCGCTGTACCTCTCGCGTCTGCGCTAAAAAGGGGTCTTTTGAGAATAACGCCGCTATCAATAAATAACAGTGGTGTACGCTATACGGCTACAGCCTAAAGAGACTTTTTTCTTTTCGTTCTCTTTTTTTGGAGTGTACAGGGAAAAGAAGCCTTAGTGGCCAAGAAACATCTGGTGACATAGAAACATGGCCGCCGCGCGGCGCCGGGTGGTATAAATTAATGCTAACAGCGACCTACAGTAGAGTAGATGCTGTCTGACTGTATACTGTGTGATATTCCACTAGTATAGTCTGGAGGGAGCTAGCACACACCAATGACACTGTGCCTTCCACCAATACTGGCATCTATCAGTGGTGCCACGTCGGTCTCGGGGCTGTCAATCTTACTCGTTTTTTTTTGCTTTGTTGGGTGTTCTTTGTTTGTGCTTGCTGGGAACACATTCACCACCACACAGAGTTCTGCTGGAGTGAGGCCTGACACTCCATCACTAATGTTTGGTTGAGTTTATGCCCACCATGACACAGAAAATGAGTTTTACTCTATGTTCTTGTACACAAGAGGTAACAATAAAGTACGTTGTACAACCTTGAAATGATATGTAGATTTTTTTTTTGCATTTTATGTCGTAGTGAATGTTATGACATACACTATAATGCATTTTACTTAAGTTTGTATATAATGAAACTATGCATAACATAGTTTCATTATATACAAACTTACTTACTTACAAACTACTGTTAAATTTATGTGTGCATTGCCATGCTTTTGTTCTTGCTTAATGCAAGTTGCTCAGCCTAAATTGTATTGTGCTTTTGTAAAAATGTCAAGTTGTATACGTCAAAAGCACAAGCTGTGAGAAGTATAAATCGAGCTTTACGTAATGCTAAATGGTGTGTTCCTCCCCCACGAGAGGTTTGACTGAATAATTATGAGCTTGCCTCTTCTTAGCAAAGAAGTTAGCACTACTCTGTTCACTTATAAATTAATAATTATGAAGCTCGAAGAAGAAGCGGAGCATGAGTTTCTACTCCTGAATACATTCCCAAGGAAACTATATGATGCCAGGGATTGGCTGCTCACAAACGCATATTGACAGAATAGTTAGAACTAGTTAGTTCAAACCTACAGTATTTAGAACTAGTGGGAGCATCGTTCGTTCGACCACAGCAGTTTGCGGTACCACTTTTTCTGGTGCTACCATATACCTGCCACAGTGGTACCACCAGTGCTAACCACTGTAGTTTGTTCTCTAAAAAGAATAACACTCGGTTCTGTGAAGACAAAAACAGGTCTTTGCAGCTTGCAGTGTTGTTGCATTCCCGCTGACTCAGTGCGTTAACGGTTCTCCACAGAAGCAGCAATCTAAAACAAACCTCTAAAACGTCCAAGCCGCCCTTGTGTTGGCGGGAGCATTAACAACGTAATCAATATTATTAGTTCACTGTGTCAGCAGTGAGAAAATGGAATCGATCTTCTTCAATCACATGCATAAACACGCTGGCTGCTATATACACACAATACAATACACACACCGTACAAACAGCTATGAAAGACATCACACACTGGGGACAAATAATAGTCCAGGGGCTGGAGAAATTATCCGTCCAAAGCAAAAAAGGGGAATTCCACCCATTTTCAAAAATTTCCTGAGAGGATTTTTTTTTTTTTTTTTTTTCAAAAAAGGGGTCTGAAAGAAAAATCTTTAACATGGTGAAATACATCTTGCTGATGTCACCAGATCTATTTCACCATGTTAATGATTTTTTCAGACCTCCATTTTTAGGAAATACAGAATTGGGGGAACTTTTTATCATGTCCACATACACAACACCTCTAAGGTATATTAATGGCATATTAAAATGTTGAAAATGGGTGCAGTTCCCCTTTAAATCAGAACCTAACTCTGAGCAGCACACAGAAGCCACGGGGTGAGTCTAAAAGCTCAAACATACTCATAGGGTGAAGTGAGTTTGAGTGAAAGGGTTTTCACCGCGGTTGTAGTTGTCCAAGGTGAAGCCTTAAAGAACGACACTGCAGTGAAAACGCTGTCACCCAATCTCACTTCACCCTGGAGTATGGTTGAGCTTTAACCAAGCCCACATATGTCGGACCCCACTAACCCCAACCGCACCTGGAAACCACGGGTTGGGGCTTAACCGGCAAAGTATGTCAGATTCTGTCGTGGTCTAAAACTTTATTTTTTACTTTATCGGCAAAAAAACAACAACTAGTGAACACAAATCATGGCACAAACAGGATTAAAGTGTGGGTAGGGAGTCGAATGATTAGTGAGCCAAGCCACTAATCATTGGCTGGCCCAGTGCTGGCCCAGTGCTTAGTTGGGGTATTTCAGGAACCCCCGCAGAAGCTCTGCCCATTAGGGCAAGGGGAACCTCCCCACAGGGGCCAGAGAGAGAGAGCGAACCCCTTGATAGGTGTAAGCATTTTAAATCTAGTTTGTTGTAATACTGGATCATACAATGAATACCTATTTCTAACACTAGGTGGGGCAAGGGAACAATGAAGGAAACCAGACAAGAGAATTAAATGTGGTTCTACAACAGAGTTCTATAAGGACACGCTGTCTGTCTATCTGTCTGTCTGTCTGTCTGTCTGTCTGTCTGTCTGTCTGTCTGTCTGTCTGTCTGTCTGTCTGTCTGTCTGTCTGTCTGTCTGTCTGTTCAACTTTGGCTCTTGCAAACCACTGGACCAGTTGGTTCCGTCAGAAGATGTTTTTATTAATTTTTATAATAGAAGTCAATGGTGACGGGATTAGGCTGAAACCAATTGCCAACATTTGGTAGTCAGGTGTCTTTGTTAGGTCATTGACTCGTAGACAATGTTACTCAAACGGGGTGCGCTGTGTACACCTACAGATTAATACAAACTGGCATTGAAGAACTAGAGGGGGAAAAATGATATTTAAGTAAATTCCAGGCAGAGCAGACAACATGAAGGCCCTTTCCCCTACAACAGGGGTTTTCAACCTTTTTGACTCCAGGGACCACCATTTATTCAGCATTTGAGCCACGGACTAGAGCCCGACCGATATATCTGTCGTACCGATATATCGGCGATATCGATACCGATATATCGGCATCGGTATCGGTGATATTCGTATACCGATATATTGGTCGATACATCGCCATTATATCGGTAAAATCTGCCCATATATCGGTAACATCGGCCGATATTTGCCTGGAACAGAAAAAGAAACACAGCAAATGGAATTATTTCACAAAAGTAAATGATGTCAATGTCGTATTCTATTGTTTACTTGAAAGAGAGAATAAATTTGACGTTTAGAAGTTTTTCAAATGTATTTTTAATTATTTTAATTCATTATTATACATCGGTCCCAAACATCGGTAACATCGGTGCAGTTTTTTCCAAAAATCGGTATCGGCATCGGCCACAAAAATATGGCATCGGTCGGGCTCTACCACGGACCACCATTTGATTACATTTTCACCCATAGACCTAAAACTAAAGAATTCTTTTGGTTTTGTCCACAATTCCAGGCTGGATTTTGCAAACAAAACAGTGTAGACGTCTTAATTGAGTGGTGCTGATTCAGATGATGAATATTTTAACTCTTGAGAGTGTAAAAATGAAACCAAATGGACCCGCAAGGGTCCATTTGGTTTCATTTTTACACTCTCAAGAGTTACATCTGGTTAACCAACTTTCCATCATTAAGCTGGGGACCACCTGGAACCCTCTCAAGGACCACTGGTGGTCCCCGGACCACTGGTTGAAAACCCTGCCCTACAACTCTGTGCATGTTCTGGAGACTGAGGAAGGGCCGGATCTAGGCATGGGGAATTGGGCGGGCAATGCCCCCCTAAATGCCCAGACTACCCACCAAACATGATGGCATGGCAAAATAACCCAAATTTCAAAGCTAGAGTATTTCAAGTCAAATTCTTTGAAACACTACTACTGCTGCTACTACTAACTAAATACAATTGTTGCACCGCTAAACCAACACTATTTCATCATTCAAAACAGAAAACGTTCAGTCAGATCTTTAGCTTTATGCCTGTTGCAACTTCAACAACAACTGTTGTTATTATTGATGCTTACTTGCCTAATAAAAGGCCTGTAATTGAAAATGGTATGGGTGCGGTGCGATGAAGCTGCCCCCATACCATTTTATTCCATTGGGGTTCTGTGATCGTAGGGCCGACTGACGGGTTTGTTGTGACAGTGATGTATGAAACCAGGATGAAAAAGGGAGCTGACCAATGATTGCTTTATGCTGTAGATGAAAGTGTACCAACGGATGGCCAGTTTCTTTAGTGTACAGAGCGCACCAATGCGTAAATCATCTATGAATTATGTAAAGTTTGCAAGGCTTTGGGTTTTCTTTGGCACAAAGGGGGTCATTCTGCAGACTGAGTACAGTGTCAGATATTGTCGGCATGCTGTCGGCTGTTTACATGCAGTAAACATGCAGACAGATGCACATCTTGCATTCTGCTGGTTTTGTTGTGTGTGTACACAGCAGTGGTGGAGACAGTACTCACATTCTGTGCTTACACAGTAAGTAAAAGTGTCAACACTGAATTACGGAAACACTCTGTTTCTGTTACAAGCAAAAGTCCAGAATTAATAATGGACCTGGGTTAAAAGTACAAAAGTATTGGCTTCAAAATGTACTTAAAGCAGATCTAAAGAGCAGATCTAATAGCGTGTGAAAATGTGAGCTGAAACGTGTATATTAGCAAAACAAAAAAAAGTCAAATAGACGGAGTAAAAGCGCAAGATACTCAAGTAAAGTACAGATACCTTAAAATCGCAACGCAAGTACAATAAGAAGAGTACATAATTAGTTACTCTACACCACTGTGTTGTGAATTCGACGTGCAATGAATGGATAAATGTGGCAGAGGTTTATATTTAGCAGACAATTACAAGGCAGCGTGCTGAAGACTTGACAGGTGTCTGTGTTGCTGCTGCAGCAGCCAGAGAGCGTTTCATGATGACAAGTTTAGCGCTACGATGGGGTCAGGCCAGGTCGTATTGTGCCACTTCTTAACACAAACCGTTCTCTTACTCCGAGTTAATCAATTCCAAACTCATCAGCGGCGCAACAAAGCCATACGTAAACAGTGTGATTTAAATGCCATTCCTCAGCTGTCTACTTTACTCTCCCCCATCCGATCCAGTCCCCTGGCAGGGACATGCTAGGCTCTGCTGTTTTTCCCCTTTACCTCAGCAACCAAAACTCATTACACACTTGCACGCACGGACACAAAAACACAGGCAAAGACAAATATACGTGCACTAAAGGCTCACGCACACACACAGAACTGCGCATTCAAATAGATACTAGACACAAGCAAAGCCCACTCACACAAACAAAGACGCGCACACACACACACACACACCACACACACACACACACACACCGTTGCCTGCCGAGAAGAAGCCCCTCTCCGCTGATTGAGTTAGCGTCGCAATTAATGGCACAGTTTACCCCGCGATTCGATCCGGAAAAGGAGGATTGAGGGAAAAACAAGTTGCTGAGACAGTATACAGGCAAGAAGAGAGCAGACGCTGCAAGTCTTCTGCTGTGGGACTATTGCACTACTGGGACTCATCTAGGAGGATTCTTCTCTCACTCTTATACCACCAGGCTTGTTTAAAGAGAAAATTGGGGGATATTAGCCCCTTTCACAGCTCCCCCATTGCTCTTGCCCCCCCAAATCCCTGCGGCCCACCGCTTGGCCTTGACCACCTCGTTGGTGTTCCTCATTTGACACTACCCTTAAACGGGCTGCTGCATTCTCCGCGGCGAAGGTTGGCTCTACTGTACTGTACTATACTGTACCTGCACGGCATGGGTTTTTATATGAGCCCCAATTTGCTTCAGCCGAATGATGGCACTGCTTGCCGAAAACGAGAAAAAAAGATTTGGATATCAATTACTTTTGGCAAGCTTTACCTCGGCTCAATAACGTGACGACTGCCCAACTGGGAATTGGAAGCTTAAAACTGTAACACAGGACAGATGGATGTTTGTTTTTTTCATGGCACGTAATTTTTAGTGGCAGATTCATGTTTGTTTCCTGATAGAAATCGTCTAATACTTCCCTTGGTCTCCCATCATGACTGATCGTCGGATTACTGATCAAAGTTTGCTTGATCTCGTCCCAACTGATAGGTATAGCCTAACGTTTTGATATCGGCATAGGGGCGTCTTTACGATTCGTGATTAGAAGCCGGATAAGGACAAACTTAGATCGAAACAGAAAACGTGTATTTTTTTTATTCATTATAAATTGTATTTTTCCTGCAGCACACTGGTGGCAGGTTCCACATTCGCCTCCTCCACTTTCTCCACCAGTTGTCAAAGCTTATACTCGCAACTTATAAGTGTCAGCATGTACTGCATTGCTATGGGGGGGAAGCTCTCGAAATATCCCTGGCACCGATGCCACCTAGGCAAATTCCTGTACATTTATAGGACTTCCTGAATATACCACAACTCAAACCAACCAACCCCCCACCACACACACACACACCTCTCCTCTTCGCCTACTAGCTCTGCCTCTCCCAGAATCCCCGCGTCTCCCCGGTTTTCCTGTATGGTCTCACAGCTATAGCGGTGCTGATAAATCCGATCGACTCGGTCTGCCGCGCGCGGCTCTGGGTGGATGATACTCCTGCCGTTGTACCAAGGATGCTCAAACAGCTCAACTCAGCCAACCCAAGGGACCGTTTTTTTAAAGCTGACATACCTGGTGGACAATTGTTTTTCCACTGCCATTCATTTCTCATATATACGATAAAGTACTATAGCTAAAGTCGAGTTGTGTGCATGCATACTACAGAAAGATTGGGTATAGTGGTTATATAATATCTTCCAGGACCTTTCACTGCTTCGTCTCAGTAGTTCTGGTCCTCAGTCGCTGCGGTGTATTATTATTATTTTGACACTCTGTTTCTCTACCAAAGTTGGATGTTGCCACCACTAACTTGGAGCAGCTATAAACTACACCTCGATGTTCTGGGCATCTTTGGAACTAACTTACTAGTGCTAGTAAGAAGCAGGTAGAAGAGGAATAACTGAGCAGACTTCAGTCCTTCTACCACAGTGGTTTTCAACATTTTTCGTGCCAGGGCCCACTATTTATTCAGAATTCGAGCCAGGGACCACTATTTCATGACATTTTAGCCCCACACTAGACCCCAAAACTAAAGATTTATTTTTGTTTTTGTCCACAATACCAGGCTGGATTTGGGAAACAAAACAGGCAAACACCCAGCTGAAAATGACCATTAAACTTCTACATTCACTAGTTGTGTAGACTTGTGTTGTTTTAACTCTTGAGAGAGTGTAAAATGAAACATTTTTTACGCTCTCAAAGAGTGTAAAAAAAAAAAGACCATTAATCTTCTACATTCTCTAGTTGTGTATACTTGGGCTAATTCAGATGATGAATGTTTTAACTCTTGGGAGTGTAAAATGAAACATTTTTACATCTGGTTAACCAACTTTCCACCATTTAGCCTGGGGACCCCCTGGAACACTCTCAAGGACCACTGGTGGTCCCCGAACCACTGGTTGAAAACCCCTGCTTTACCATACAGTGTAGTTGAAGAGCCAAGAGCTATAGCACCCTCCCTTTGGCCAAATGGTTTCAGTGCTGGTTTTGGCCTGACCCTTTACCATACTGTACAGTGTAATATGCTGTGAAAAAAATATTCTTCTGCTAAATCATATTGTACAACCAGTACAGTATGAACTAGGGGGAGAAGATTTTTTCCCCAATTTTTTAAATGGCTCATACAAATGTTCAAGGTCTCATAAAAACATGATTTATCTCACTTATAAATATGTATTTACTGTATAAGGATTTTTTTTTATCCAAATACAGTAGATCAAAGTTCATGTGTAAAAATTTCCCTGCGTTTTGATCAAAGAAACCCAGGAGGAGATAGATTGGTCCCTTGAAGTGGCAGCACCAAGTACTATGTCCTACTGTAGACTGGGGCTGAGTGAAGTATTATCTAAAGGGTTGTGTGAATTAAAATGATGAAAGTTTCTCATCCCAAAAAGAGAGATGAATATTTAATAAAATATCTACAGCAAAAAAGGGAAATCTCAAATCAAAAGAGATTTCAGCTTCGCCCAGCCAAGTTACTTCTATGAAGCCCCTACATACAGTATGTGTAAGCAAGCAATAGATGCAGTGAAAATAGAATCTAGTAGAGCATTGAAGGGGTTCAATGTTCTTTTGAGGCAAAGGACCCCCAGGGCCACTGCCATTTGTGTGCCCTACACATAATATCTTTGGATTGTCGAAGAACAACTCTAGCCCCCCAATAGATCGACACCTAAAGCTCCTATATGTAATTGTATGGTCAAAATAATAATTACATGTTTTTTTATTGTTTTTATGTTTTTTCACGAAGTCTTCCTTTAATTAGATCATCTCCAAAAAATCTCATCTTTTTGACACCTGCAGGAGGCCTCCAAATAAACTCCTATAAGTTAACAAATAGTCCCGACGGGACTATTTCTTAGCTAATCAGGAAGAGCCTTTCTGAGCTGCCTCTTAAGGAAAAAGGAGCACTGGTGGAGTTAAATGTGGAGGTGGTGGAGGACTGTGATTTTTAAAGGGCCACTGCGGCTCATATGGTTGTCATAGATACAAGATATTTTCAATAAGTGATCTAATAATGAAACGGTCTAAGGTAAAGAAGAAAAAAAATCCATTAAAATTTGATAGTCCCACTTTAAAGTCGCTCGGTGCGATATTTGGCTTGGGCTTAGATCAGGGTCCGCATTCACGCCATGAAACTTGAGGACGCATGCAAGTTGCGGGCGGAGAAAATGGGATCGCCTTGGCTCATTTCGTACCGGTCACTCCCTGGACCCCTTAAGCCGAGAGAGAGAGAGAGAGAGAGAGAGAGAGAGAGAGAGAGAGAGAGGTGAATCGGGGACCCCCCTCCACTACCACACTACACAAAGTTAAACCTAGTGAGAAAGCCTGCCATTGCAGCTTGATGAAAAGCTTTCGGAGCTTAGCTCAGCATATTTCACTGACTGCCTCATCGGTCTGTTTGTTGACCACTGAGGTGCTGTAGCTTGGAAGTATTCCACAGTTTTTCCTTTTAAGTGCCTCCAAGCGATGCAGCAGCTTTGAAGCTTTGCTTCATAGAATCATTTAACAGCACTCTCATCAGGATTAAAAATATAACAGAATCCTATCACACAGAAAATTGGCAGCCCCCCCC
>CM076970.1:10979315-11047227 GCA_039105355.1 Benthosema pterotum
CATTTTAATGTCATTAATATACCTTAGAGATGTTGTGTGGACATGATAAAAAAAATCCCACAATTCTAAAAATGGAGGTCTGAAAAAAATCATTAACATGGTGAAATACATCTGATGACATCTGATGACATCCATCATCAAGATGTATTTCATGTTAATGATTATTTTTCCTGAGAGGGTACAAATGGTACACATTTGTATCCTCTCAGGAAAATTTTGAAAATGGGTGGGATTCCCCTTTAATTCCCCTGTTGTAGACAATGTTGCGTTGTGTGGTAAACTGAGCTAAATATAAACAAACGGCACTTTAACTAAACAAGATCTAATAATCCCACAAGGTCAATAACGCTATATTTTCCACATTGTCATAGTTACAAACAACTGGTAACCTTCAATATTTGCATTCACAAAAAATTTAAACTTACCAGTAACAAGTGGAGACTGCAGATGTAAACAGGCTTTGTAGTAGGGTTCCACAGCCTTCCGAATTCATCCTCTTGGGGATGGTTTGAAGCTATTTTGTCCTTCTAACGGTATGTTACTTTTGATGGCAAACGTTATAACTATTAATTCGGGGTTTTTTTCGTTATTGGTTTTGCAAAAAGTGAAACAGCACTCGGCATTGCACTATCTGCCTCATCGCGCATTGATATCTAATGGAGACGAAGCCAAAGGTTTACCCCACGCTAGAAACCGGAAGTCCGTTCTGTCTTAAGCCGTGTCGGTCTATTGTGTGTGTTGGCAGGCTGCAATAAAATAGCCTAATATGAGACATTTATTCTATGGGAATTGGCAATGCAGTTATTGGCTGCAAACATGCAGCATATTATCATTTGAATAATTAAACATATTTTACTAGGCCTCTCCAATTTTGTGTGTAAATTCTTAATGCAGGAGTACTCTTAATGTATAGGATACACTGTTGTAAAAGGCCCCTCACTTAATCCTTGCAGGAGGGCCCCCAGATTTTCAGAATCGCCACTGCGTAAGGCTATAGCCTTTGCGTTTTTTCAAAATTTCGACATTTTTCGAAAATGCTCAAAAATGCTCAAAATGATGAAAAACGGCATGCTGTGCAAGACCGTCAGGCTATAGCCTTGCACTTTTGCCAGATTTTGTCATTTTTCGAAAAACCTCAAAACGATGAAAAACCGTAAGGCTATAGCCTTTGCGTTTTTTAAAAATTTCGACATTTTTCGAAAATGCTCAAAAATGCTCAAAATGATGAAAAACGGCATGCTGTGCAAGACCGTAAGGCTATAGCCTTGCGTTTTTGCCAGATTTTGTCATTTTTTGTCATTTTTCGAAAAACCTCAAAACGATGAAAAAACGTAAGGCTATAGCCTTGCGGTTTTTCGAAATTTCGACATTTTTCGAAAATGCTCAAAAATGCTCAAAATGATGAAAAACGGCATGCTGTGCAAGACCGTAAGGCTATAGCCTTGCGTTTTTTCCAGATTTCGTCATTTTTTGTCACATTTCGAAAAACCTCAAAACAATGAAAAACCGTAAGGCTATAGCCTTGCGGTTTTTCGAAATTTTGACATTTTTCGAAAATACTCAAAAATGCTCAAAATGATGAAAAACGGCATGCTGTGCAAGACCGTAAGGATATAGCCTTGCGTTTTTTCCAGATTTCGTCATTTTTTGTCATTTTTCGAAAAACATCAAAACGATGAAAAACCGTAAGGCTATAGCCTTGCGGTTTTTCGAAATTTTCGACGTTTTTCGAAAACGCTCAAAAATGCTCAAAATGATGAAAAACGGCATGCTGTGCAAGACCGTGAGGCTATAGCCTTGCGTTTTTGCGAGATTTCGTCATTTTTTGTCATTTTTCGAAAAACATCAAAACGATGAAAAACCGTAAGGCTATAGCCTTGCGGTTTTTCGAAATTTCGACGTTTTTCGAAAACGCTCAAAAATGCTCAAAATGATGAAAAACAGCATGCTGTGCAAGACCGTGAGGCTATAACCTTGCGTTTTTGCGAGATTTCGTAATTTTTTGTCATATTTCGAAAAACCTCAAAACGATGAAAAACCGTAAGGCTATAGCCTTGCGGTTTTTCGAAATTTCGACATTTTTCGAAAATGCTCAAAAATGCTCAAAATGATGAAAAACGGCATGCTGTGCAAGACCGTAAGGCTATAGCCTTGCGTTTTTTCCAGATTTCGTCATTTTTTGTCACATTTCGAAAAACCTCAAAACAATGAAAAACCGTAAGGCTATAGCCTTGCGGTTTTTCGAAATTTTGACATTTTTCGAAAATACTCAAAAATGCTCAAAATGATGAAAAACGGCATGCTGTGCAAGACCGTAAGGATATAGCCTTGCGTTTTTTCCAGATTTCGTCATTTTTTGTCATTTTTCGAAAAAACATCAAAACGATGAAAAACCGTAAGGCTATAGCCTTGCGGTTTTTCGAAATTTCGACATTTTTCGAAAACGCTCAAAAATGCTCAAAATGATGAAAAACGGCATGCTGTGCAAGCCCGTAAGGATATAGCCTTGCGTTTTTTCCAGATTTCGTCATTTTTTTGTCATTTTTCAAAAAACATCAAAACGATGAAAAACCGTAAGGCTATAGCCTTGCGGTTTTTCGAAATTTTGACGTTTTTCGAAAACGCTCAAAAATGCTCAAAATGATGAAAAACGGCATGCTGTGCAAGACCGTAAGGCTATAGCCTTGCGTTTTTGCCAGATTTCGTCATTCTTTGTCATTTTTGAAAAACCTCAAAACGATGAAAAACCGTAAGGCTATAGCCTTGCGGTTTTTCGAAATTTTGACATTTTTCGAAAATGCTCAAAAATGCTCAAAATGATGAAAAACGGCATGCTGTGCAAGTAAGTCCGTAAGGCTATAGCCTTGCGTTTTTGCCAGGTTTTGTCATTTTTTGTCATTTTTCGAAAATCCTCAAAACCATGAAAAAACTTAAAGCTATAGGCCTAGCCTTGCGTTTTTTTTGCCAGGTTTCATCATTTTTCGGAAAAAAAAATCCTCAAAAATAATTAAAAAATGGCATAATAGTATGTTGTCCAAGACCGTTTACTATAGCTTGTGGTTTTTGTTGTTTTTCGAAAATCCTCAACCATGGTATTACCCTTTTCCTCTGTGAAAAGGGCAAAAATTACATACTATAGTATAGTATGTCATTTTTGCCGTTTTTTTTTTTATTTATTTTTTTTTATTTACTGTTTTACTATTTTTGCCGTTTTTTTTTACTATTGTATAGTAACTATACAATAGTATGTCATTGCCGTTCAGGAGGTGGACTATGGCCTTTGTTTTTTCCGTCTGTCAACACAATTTTTCGAAAATCCTCAAAATCCTCAAAACGACAAAAAACGGCATTTTTTTTTTACTAATTTACTATTTTTTCCATTTTTTTACTATTGTATAGTAACTATACAATAGTATGTCATTGCCGTTCAGGAGGTGGACTATGGCCTGTGTTTTTCCGTCTGTCAACACAATGAGCATGATATAAAAATAAACCATGTAAATACAACATATTGAGCAGGGCACTACAGGGAGTTGAACCCTGTTCCGGTAAACCAGAAGTCCTACATCCAGTGCCTTAGTTTTTGTTTTGTTGCCATTTACAGGTTCAACAGCAATCACAAATGACAAAATCAAGGAAAAATGACAGGCCATTGTCTACGGAAAACGACTAAAGACCATGGACTATAGAAGGCCATGGACCTGTTTTCATCATTTTTCAAAATTCCTCGACACCCAGGCTTTCATTTTCGTCCGCATTGTGCAAAAACTGAAAGCCTGGACTAATTTGTTAGACATGGTGGCCTAGAAGTGGGAGTCAACCTTTCGGGGTGGGCGTAGCTCCAAATGATGTGACTAGAGTATCGACACTCCCATTGACTCCCAATGCTACGGTTGAACAGAGACACCTATTGGCCGAAAAGCACACGTGACCACCTGGTAAGGATTCTGGTTCCAAACAACCCGCTTTGGCCATCCAGCTCCATTGACGGCAAATTGCACGTTCACAGTTAAATTGGCAAAATTATGGGATTTTTGGACATTTAAACGCATTAACAGACCCCTCCTCACTCTAGTGAACAACGATTTGTCATATAACTCGCTTTAGTTAATGTTATTATAAGACAATAGGCTGTGCTGTCATGCAGCGGTTAGCCTGGCCTAACCTGAAATGATTTTGGCCTGTGGGGGGCTGGGTGCCGTGGGATCCACACGGCAGATGAGCTGATCTGATTTGATCTCACTAACGTATCGTCATACCCGGCCCCTCCCCCTACCGCCCCCCCACTGCTGTGCTACAGATTTGGAGCCACGCCCACCCCGGAAAGTTGACTCCTCCCTCTAGGCCAGGGGTCAGCAACCTGCGGCTCAGGAGCCGCATGCGGCTCTAGAACACAGCCCTAGTGGCTCAGTGGCTGTAGCATTATTACATACACACTGAGGTGATCTACACCAAAATAATATAAACATTTCAGTCACCCAAAACGCGTTGCGCTGTCTGACAGTTGCCAGTTAAAGTAGCACTTGGCCATGTCAAAAAAGCCCAGCAGTTATCAGAGGTGGAGCTTTCAATCTGAACCACCCATTTTCAAAGGTTTACTCAGTTTAATATGTCATTAATATACCTTAGAGATGTTGTGTGGACTAGAAATGGAATTCTGTAAAACTCCTTTATTTATTTTTTAGAAACTCCATTTCTGAAGAAAGGTTGTGTTTCACAATGTTAATGATTTTTCTTTGAGGACCTTTTTTTCTGGGAGTGTGCAAATGGAACCAAATGGACCCGCCAGGGTCCATTTGGTTCACATTTGCACACTCTCAGGAAAAAAATAAATAAAATGCGGCTCCAGACAGATTTTGAATTTCATTTTGGGTCGAAAATGGCTCTTTCAACATCTTGGGTTGCCGACCCCTGCTCTAGGCCACTGTGTCTAACAAATTACGTAGTCCAGGCTTTCCGTTTTCGTGCAAGGTGGACGAAAATGAAAGCCTGGATGTCGAGGCCATGCAGTGGTGAACTATGTATAGGGCCTACGTTTGGAACCTGCAGGGCTCCAGCCAGCGCGATACGCGAGAATCAAAGCGCGTCCCCACTCTCCCTATTGATAGTACTTTAGACTCGCTTTTCTCACGAAAGCCTAACCTCGGTGATACCACGGTGTCGTCACACGCTCGTGAGACTTGAGCGGTATACAGAAGCACCGTCTTCCCTTCTGCATTCCAAGAAAGACAACCTGACCCGTGGCTGACATTTGGTATGTTTGAGAAGTTAAATGTTACGTTATGCAAAAGGTCAGCCGACGAGAGTAAACAACCAGGAGGCAGGGAGGGAGAGAGAGAGAGAGAGAGAGAGAGACAGAGAGAGAGAGCGAGCTAGAGAGAAAGAGAGAGAGAAAGAGGAGAGAGAGAGAGAGAGAGAGAGAGAAAGAGAGAGAGAGGAGAGAGAGCTAGAGAGAGAGAGAGGAAAGAGAGAGAAAGAGAAGGCTGGGAGGAAAGAGAGAGAGAGAGAGAAAGAGAGAGAGAGAGAGAGAGAGAGAGAGAGAGAGAGAGGGATGGTGACACCACACATGCATTATCCCTTCACAGAGATTGAATTGAAAGTGCAGAGGAAAATGTGGAAATGTTTTTTTTCTCTCCTCCTCTTTGCTCTCGCCATGAAGAGCGGCGGGGAAAGAATTTTTCAAAGCATGCAGCTATGTTTGCGCGGGTGTGCACTTTGACAATCTAAACATATTATTTCTCATGGCAATAAAGCCGTTCGAATTGTATTGGAATTGTGTGTGCGTTTGTGTTTGAGAGTATTAATGATCCGGCGAAGCTGTGCGAAAAAAACAACAACAACCGTATGAATAATAAAAATGCAATTTCTTTCCTTTTTATTCAACGCCTCCGTCCACACATATTTCAATAACATATTTACACGTTTTTTGTACAACGAATATAACTTTTTTTTCTCATGTGTAACCTATGGTGGACTTTTAGCCCAGAGGTTGTGTCACAAATACATAATTCACAGTGCAATATGAACCTTGTGCACTCATGTCAGTTTTATGTACACACACCCACACGCACGCAGACACACACACAGACACATGCGCACACACAAACAAAAAACGCGCGCATGCCATACACGTAATATGAACCACGGGACATAAAGGATCTCCATTCAAAATTGCTTTTGCACACAATCAAATCCCCTGGCAATAAACGGATCCGTTTTGTAACTCCGGGAAGCGTACAAGAAGTGGGACCAAATGGACCCCCTCCAGGGGTTAAATTAACGCTCAAGGATTTGACAGCTTGCAGTGATCGATTGTCCAGAACCTGTCACAGTGAAACCAATTAAAGATTGTCTGGATATAGTACAAAGACCCTTCCCCATCCAGAAACCCAGCAGGCAGGACCCAGAGTCCATGCTCCCAAGTACTGCGATTGGAATTTAATTGGCCTTTCCATCTGACCCACATTTCTGAGCCGGTGCATCTGTAGAGCACTGGATTTAATAATAATAACAACAACAATAATGCCCCCTTTTCATCAAAACGCTACGTCTGACGGTCACGACGCAACAGAACACGGGTACACCTGCATCACCCCAGGCACGGTGACGTTATGTTATGATGCAGGTTTTAACCAGCTTTGTACAGGGTGTTTTAACTTTTATTGAAAAATAGCAGGTGTTTACGGCTCATAGCGTCCCCGGACCACTGGTTGAAAACCACTGATTAAAAAAAGGTTTTCGGTAGTTTTGACTTTGACAAAATAGGAACCAGCGGATTCAAAGTGGTTAGACCCCGTTTCAATGCCCTTCGGGGGTGTGGTTTTAGTTCCCAAAAAAATGATCGGCGGCGAGGGGGCTTAATACTTTCCCAAGCAATTAAGACATCCAATCGGACTTGTTTTGCTTCATCCCGCATCAATTCCACGGGGAGCGTTATAGTGGTTGTAAGACAACGGCAAACGCCATTCATCACAACTCCAACACTCTGGAGAGAGTTGGAGGTTGTGACCTTTCTGGGAAAGAAACACCAAGCGTTTGAGCTACTATTTTGGCTGCTTCGGCATAAAAGAGTTCTTATGAAAGAGGAGAAAAGGTGGAATTATTGCTTGACCCCTAAACCCCCCCTCCCACAGTTTGTCTTGGCAGTCTGGCCACATAAATTACATTTTTTACTGTAGAGAGAGCAATATGTGGCTGCCAATTTCTCCCTCCGCGTCTGTCAAACATTTAGACAATGATCAATGTAATTTCGTACCGCTGTGCGTGTGTGTGTGTGTGTGTTATGAGCTATAGCCTCACAGTGATCTGGCAACGCCCCTTCTCAACTTTGCGCACGTGCTG
Source organism: Benthosema pterotum (assembly GCA_039105355.1). Lineage (NCBI taxonomy): Eukaryota > Metazoa > Chordata > Actinopteri > Myctophiformes > Myctophidae > Benthosema > Benthosema pterotum. The sequence continues at coordinate 10,986,657 of CM076970.1, forward strand.
CTTGTGCGCAGGCATGTTCTACTCTGAGAATTTAGAAGCAGCTCACCTGCTTATTATGTTGCCCTGCGGTTGCATTGCGCCGCCCGTGTGACCCTTGAACTCCTTCCTCCTACCCTCCTTCGCGCAAAAACTACCCCACGCTCACCGCCAGAGGCCCTTCAGGGGCGTTTGGCGCACTTCCAAAATGCACTAGAATGGCGCTAGAGCAGTGGGTTTGCAACCATTTTCATACCAGGGCCCACTGTTTATTCTGCATTTTAGCTACGAAGGAACACTGTTGGATGTTGAGTTTAGTCTCCGAGGACTAATTTAGGAGAGATAACTGGCGAAATGTTGGTAAACATGGCAATTCTTCTACATTTTCTAAATGTGTAGATTCTTGAAAATTAGGAAATTCAGATGTTTAAACATAATTTAACTCTTGAGCGCTCTCAAGAGTTACAGATTTATACGGGTCCATTTGGTTACCAATGGTCCTTTCTAGGAAGGAAGGAGGACTCTATCATTTCACCAAAAAACGGTGAAAAACAAGGGGTTTTATCTCTGGTGCCTGTCAACCAATTTCGCCCCAACTCACTAGCAAAAAAGCACTAGATTTTCTGCCAGGAGTTTTTCGACAAATGCGCCAAGTTGGCAACACTGGTTGGTCGGAGCGAGTAGAGGAGTGCCTATAAGTCTTCCAACGCCTGTCTCTTTAGCTGTCTCTCTCTACCATGTCCTCAAGTTTAAGCCGGACAGCCATTAGTAACTCTCTAACACGGCGAGGAAGGCATTATTTTTTTGTCACACCGCATTTTGTACCTGGCGGGGGGTGGAAGGTTTTTGCGTGAAAAACATTTTCTGGCAACAACAAAAATATCTTTCTGTTTCATCATAGCACCAAGTGATTTTTTTTTTTCAGACACGTATATAGGTAAAACGCACAATGAGCGAATCATTGCGAACAATGCCCTTCTTCGCACGTAACACGGATGCCACGACAAAAAATACAGTACGTCGAATGTAAGGTAAGCTAGTGGGTTGTGTAGACAATACGACACAAACACAAAACACAGTCCCTAAAAAGTGCCAATGTATAAAACTGTAAAAAAAAAAAAAAAAAAAAAGAAAGGAAAAAAACGATGAGTTCATCATGGCAACATCAAGTCTTTTTCTTCCTCTGTTCTCTGTTTTTTTTGTTTGTTTTTATACCACTGCATTGACTCTCAACGTACAGTCCGGCTATGGGCCCGGTGTTGACGCCCCCGACGTTGAGAACAAGAGTATTACTGGTCCCCCTCCACCGATCGGAGGCAATAGAGCTGCGCAGTCCCAACCCCCTCGTGATGTCGCCCCTGTTCCAGAAGAAACGGATTCCCCATTCATTTTTCTCACATAGACTTTTCGAAAATGATTCATATAAAGATGATTAACGCCGTGGACAAAGCCAACTCGGGTCGTGACGAATCATGATGACACACACAGTCTTTTGGGAAGATGACAAAACGAAACAAAATGTGTTGTATCCTGCCGTTTTCTACTGCTAATTAAAATTACGTGATAATATCCTGTTTGTCATTATGGGTCGGGTCGGGTCACGACCCGAGTTGGCTTTGTCTGTGGCGCAATTTTTTTTTTTATTTTTATTTATTTTTTTATTAAAGGGGAATTCCACCCATTTTCAAAATTTTCCTGAGTGGATACAAATGTGAACCAAATGGACCCTAGCGGGTCCATTTGGTTCCATTTGTACCCTCTCGGGAAAAAAAAGGGTCTGAAAGAAAAATCATTAACAGGTCAAAACAAAACTTCTGTTGTGTTTGTCTATGTTAATGTTTTTTTTTCAAAACTCCATCTGTCCACACAACATCTCTGAGGTATATTAACGACATTGTAGAACGTTGAAAACAGGTGGAATTCTCCTTTAACCATTTTCAAAAATTCACCGAGGGAAAACGAACGGAGGATTCCGTTTCCGGAACACACGGGACACGACGTCACGAAAAGGGTGGCGGAACCGCGCGGCTCTGTAAAAAAAGCGACAAGTTCCGTTCCGTCAGCAGAACAGATCGTCCTCCTCTTCCACGTCGAAGGAGGGCACAGTCTGTTCCGACAGGCTCGCGTCCTGCTCGCCCTCCGTCGACGCCGCCGCCGTTGCGGCCGCGACCGTCGTCGACGCCGCCGCCGCCGCGGCCGCCTGGCGGAACCACGGGTGCGCCAGGAGCTCGGCGGCCGTCAGTCTCTCGCGCGGCTCCTTGCGCAGCAGGCTCTGCAGCAGGCAGCGCGCGCCCGCCGACAGGCCCTCGGGCAGGCAGCACTGCGCCCGGCGGATCTTGGAGAAGAGCGCGGCCGGGTCGGGGTCGTGGAACGGGTAGCGGCCCGCCAGCATGGTGTACAGCATGACGCCCAGGCTCCACACGTCGGCCGCCTTGCCCGAGTACGGCGTCCGCACGGCCGAGCCGCCCAGGATCTCCGGGCTGACGTAGGCGGGGCAGCCGTGCGTGTCGGACAGGGAGTCGTCGGCCGGGTCGGCCAGCACGTGGCAGTCCTCCACGCTCTCCAGTCGCACCTGGGTCCTGAGGAGGGGACAGAGGAACAAGGGGGAGGGACATGGTCAATACCTTTCACGTCGTCCCAAAAGAGAATTGGCAAAACAATGAAATACGCCAGAACATACTGTAATCAGTTGATGGATGCTTCAAATCAATGTGGTGTGAAAATACACATGCGCGTATTTTATGTATTGTACATATTGTATTTTGCATTTTCAAGTGGGCCCTGGGTCCAGAAAAGGTTGAGAATCACTGTCTTAACCCATTTTGACTAAATTCTAGTTTCCGACACTAGATTCTAGTTTCAGACACTAGATTAAGGTTTTTGGCGCTATATTGTAGTCCCTGACCCTAGATTCTAGTTTCCAACGCTTTGTTGTAGGGATCCGCCAAAGCAAAGGTTTGAGTAAAAAAGTTTGCCTCCAAAATAATATATTTAAAGATTTGCGCCACATTTTCACATTTTTTCAAAAATAGCAGGCCTACAAGCAAATTGAAAAATCTCAGGTCTACAAGCTCATAGCGCACCACCAGGTGGTGTGCTATGAGCTTGTAGATCTGAGATTTTTCAATTGCTAAAGTATAACATAATGCTTAGAACACCAAAACACTACAGAAAAGGGTTAAAACATCTCTTATAAGCTTTGACCAAAATCAAGGGTGACTGTAGCTGTAGTGTAGCAGTTCATCCTGCGACACAAACACCCCCAAAGGAATACATGCAGTATATTTGGACCCCCATCCTGATAGGCATAGGGAGTGGCACATGTTTACAAAATGGAACTGTAAACAAAATGTTCACATATTTCAACCTGGGAGGTCTTCAGTAACTGTGTATTAACAAAAGGAAAAAATAAAAAATGTGACCTGTGTGTGTTTCCCGAAAGAGGGAAAGGTATTCAAAGCCCCAAGGCGCGTCGCTTGATGGCGTAAGCACACTGTGTGTGTGTGTGTCTATTTCTGACAGCGATTATGTGCACCACTGTCAAACATGTCAGAGGGATGTTATGGTGAAGTCAGCGGTTGCATCATGGAAAATTCAGCATTCTCTAGCCTCAAGCACACACACACACACACACGCACGCACACACGCACGCACGCACACAAAGAACCAGAGAGAGAGGGGAGTTCGGCAGTCAGTGCCCAATTCCTGACCCTAATTTAACAATTTCACTTAAACTTTAATAACTTTAAGTCAGTGAAGTGTATACATTTGTCTTTGTTGTTTGATATTTGATACCAAAAGGGGACTGCTGTTTGATAGCCTACTAACTGGAAAAGCATGCCCGATACACACAAACACGAGTAGGCACGCACGCACGCGTGTGCCACAAACACACACACACGTGTGCTGTGCAATAGTGTCGCGTGAACTCGTAGGCTTAAACGAATGAGGGCCGAGACGAATTAGCCTCGCTGCCCGCTTATAGCAACTTTCTCCTGACTTCCTGGCACACTCGCACATAAACATAAGAATAAATCTACGCCCACACAAACACAGCTCTCACTGGGCTATATTTAGCCATGCTAATGGACCCAGTGATGGGAAGTACTTAAGTACATGTACTCAAATACTGTCAAAACACTCAGTAGGCTACATTGAGTCAGGTCCTTTTTTTCCTAATACTTCTTTTCCAGTACATTTCAAACGTGGATTGAGCACTTTTTGTCGTTGTTTTTGCCACACTACAATCATATGACTGATTTAGCTAGTTACATTTTAGATTAGCCTATGTATACAACTATTGGTTAGTCAAATAATTGACATTTGAGTAACTTTGCAGTAACTGCTGCCAATACTTGATCTTGTGGCCAACTTTTACTCAATTAAAAGTTGGAATACAAATCATTTCACAGTGAATTGATTACATATCGTGGTATAGTGCTACTTTACCATCGATAAAAATCAGATTACTACTACTTCCAGCGACATGCCATTACTGAAGCAAAAGCAGCAGGAGTGCACCATTCATTTATTTATTCTAATTAGCTCGTAATGCAATGTAAAGTGGATGGGAGGAGGCAGCCCTTATGTCTTCTGAGACGCTCTCATTATCAAAGGGGGACCTTGGGACTGACAGTCACAGTTGCTGGGGGGGAAAGCACGAGTTAATTGCCTTGCAAATACATTATGCACATTCCCGTAAGTCTTTAGCCTCTAGTGGCAGACAGGAACACTCGCTCCTCTTGCACGCACATTCACAAACAGCACAGCCACACACACACACAAGTTAAGTTACACAACACACACACATACACCAGGAGATAAGAGTTTCATCACACATTGTACAGGGGGGTGATTGGTGAAGACACTTTCAGACACGTCACACGCTCAGCAGACGATAACACACACACTGAGTCTGAGTCGCCTCGTGCGCGACCGTGCACGAGTAACACCGACCCCCCCCCATCCCGAAACAGGTACGATGGATGAATGCAGAGAGAGAGAGAGACAGAGAAACATAATGGAGAGAGTTTAAGGGGCGGAGAGAATGAGTCATCCTTCTGTTGAAAATACCCATCTTCTCTCGTCCTAACCCTCCTCTCTCCCTCTCTCCCTCTCTCTCTCTCTCTCGGCTATCTGCACCTGGGTCCCACACACTCAAGGCGCCAGCCATCCCATAATTACCCTCAAAAAACGGCTGTTGCCACATCAGTGTGTGACGCATGGAGAGGCAGCAGCAACCCTCTTGCATGTTTCACAGCGCTAGTCACTGGCTTTGCAGGTTCGACAGTGTGTAAGTGTGTGTGTGTGTGCTGCATGCGCGTGCGAGGAGATAGCGTTTATCGTATTGTTATGGCTTTCTCCATGTGTGGCTCGCCCTGGCACATTGTTTTCTTCTCTAAGGCGTTCTATCCCCATTGTCGGGGCTTGAAAGGCGGACTGATTGCACATCTTGCAAAGGCACAGCGCATTCACTGTTGTACGCCCCAAAACCAGCCAATCTACAGTACAAGCCTTGTGATTTCTACTCACCCGATCTGCTCATCGTGAGCTTGTTGATCGGTTGTTTTTTCCGGTGATTCAAGAACAAGGAATGAATAGCATCATCACCTATTGAATGAATGGGGTGAAGCCGGTTTTCAGTGTAATAATGAATGAAAACAAATTCCACAATGCCCAGAGCCAAGGCACAATTTAGCAGTCTTACCTGCTATCAAAGCAGGTCTCTTTGATTAATACCGTACATGCAGGGTTTGCCGCATTTCACTTCGGTCGGTAACGGTAGTTTTTTTTTTTTCAAAGAAGCGTCTCTGCTTCACTTAAACAGACAGGAAATAGCCAGGAGGAGAGACGACGTCACGCAACAAACCCAGGATTCTTTTTAAGCGCAGCAGGAGGCTCAGCAGTGATGCTCATGGGAATGGTAATGTTGTTTAGCCTCCACAAAGCGCAAAGAAAGAGACATCATTGTCAGAATAACACAAATCACCCCTCACCCCAACCCCCCACCACCCCCAACGCTCGCCTTCGCCACGGCGGGTCAAGTGGGCATACATACATACCGCCGGCGGCGTTGCAATGTCAACTCCCACTGCCATAACACTTTGAAAAGTCCCGAGCGACATACTGTAAGACCGTCCAAACAAACTGCATGAATGTTCGCATACACACACACACTCCTGCACGTGTACATATTGCTTTACTTGTGAGGACCCTAAAAAAACATCTAAATGCCCTAATATTAACCACAACCTGAAATATTTTCCTGAATGTAAACCCTTTCCAATACTTCTTCAACCATTATTCCAGTGAGGAACATGTTTCTTTTTTTTGCTGTTTTATGCTACTATAATTTTACTGTAGTCGTGTGCTGACATTTGGCATTCACAAGTGTAAAAGTGCATACTCTCTCCCTCTCTCACTCACACGCGTGCGCGCACGCGCACACGCGCACACACACACACACACACACACACACACACACACACACACACACAAAAGCAAGGCCCTTACACATAGCCATATCCTCCCACGCAAATGCCTGGCCTATGGCCTGTCCGTATACACTAGTGTATGAGTCATGGTGGAGAGGAGCGTATATACGTATAGGTATGGGGGGGGGGGGTTCTCAGAGCGGAGGATGTCTGCCCTCATTCATCCAGGGGTCGTGACCCCTGTGTGATGACCCCTGAGGTCACGGATGGAGAATGTTGGAGATGTGAGGCTTAGAGGGAGAGAAGGGGAGGGGGTGTGAGACCGGGTCGTGTTTACAGGAAAGAGATTGACGCAAGGGGCAAAGAGGTGACAAATAGTTTTCTAAGCAGCGGTTTGTGTGTGTGTGTGCGAGAGTGTGTGTGTGTGTGTGTGTGTGTGTGTGTTGTGTGTGTGTGTGTGTGTGTGTGTGTGTGTGTGTGTGTGTGTGTGTGTGTGTGTGAGAGAGAGAGAGAGAGAGTCACAGGGGCGGATGTAACATGTCCCAATTGGGGGGGAGGGGGGGCGGCAGGAGAAAATAGTAGTAGTGTTTCAAATCATTTTAATTATAAGCACTTTGATTGGAAATATCTTGGGTTGTTTTGCATGCCATCATGTTTGGTGGGGCAGTCAGGGCATTTAGGGGGGCATTGCCCCCCCCCAATGCCCATGCCTAGATCCGCCCCTGCTTTAGAGAGATAACATTCAACTCGGAGGCTAGGACAGCATCTGCAGCCTGCTGGGATCTGTGAAGCTCATGAATAAATGATGACTAATAAACATATTTTAAGATCCAGACACTGTAGAGTAGAGAGAGAGGAATGAATGTCTCATTCAGATTGCCCCAGACACAAGCATTCTCTGCCAGACTGACACCCACTGGACTGGGCGCGTGCACGCACACACACGCGCATGTGTGCGTGCACACACAGAAACACACTGGGCCCATTGATGATCTTGGTCATGAGGATGTTGCAGTAAAGTAAATGTCCCAAATAATATTTTTTATGATAATATTACATTCATATTCAAGATCTTCTACTCCAGAAAAGCTTGAGATGAGAGTCCCACCCATGTCAGATTATGGGGGTCGGACGCCTATCCTAAAGTTTGAAGGTTGGATGCGAGTGTGACACTTTGTACGTTTGTGTCTTATTTGTTTATTTCAGGGGTTTTCAACCAGTGGACAAATGCAAAATAAATCTTTAGTTTTAGGGTCTGTGGGGCTAAAATGTCACCAAACGCTGGTCCGTGGCTCAAATTCTGAATAAATAGCAGGCATCAAAAAGGTTGAAAACCCAGGGTTTACTTGATTGCATGTCACAGGTCATCCGGCCACTATCTAATATATTCATACTGTACACGAGCCAAAAATTGACGTCTGCCCGTGTCCATACCAAATAACGCGGCTTGTTGTAGCTTTTGTCACTGTGTCAGTGTGTCACCGAGTCCTTACACAAGTAGTACGTGTCCTCCTCACTCACTTAACCTCGTTGTGAATGAATGATGTGCAATAAATCAAGCTGCGCTGCTGCCATACAAAAGGCAGCCACGTCAGCCCGCACCTATACGAAACAACAAAAACGGAAGCGGAGGGACTTGTTCCCATTGTGTGCGCTGTGTGTGTTTTATGAGGAGTCTGTCGACTCCTCCTAAAAGCACATGAGTACATGAATGTACATAAAAGTACATGAGTACATGAGTGACAGCGGCACAACTGTTGGTCCTCTGTGAAGCAGAAGACTAAATTCTCCCAGACCTTTTAAGCACAAGACAATTTGGAGTATCCCCTGACAGAATTATTTTCAATATAAAGATGGATGAATTTAGTGAACGCTTGCTACCATTACTGATGCAGAAAAAGGTGGAGAAAATCGATTCCAACATCAGAAACTAGATTCTAGTGTCAAAAAGTAGATCCTAGCATCAGAAACTATAATTTAGTGTCAATAACTAGACTCTAGTGTCGGAAGCTACTGTAGAATCTAGCGCCAAAAGCTAGAATGTTGCTGCAGCTATAATCTGGTGTAAGGAACTACTGTATAATCTGGTGTCAGAAACTCGAATCGAGGGTCAGGACAAAATGGGTATAATATAATTTACCCTTACGGGTCCATTTGGTTTCATTTTAACAATCTCAAGAGTTACAGATCTATAGGTGTCAATTTGTTTACCAACTGTCCATCATTTAGCTGGTGACCACCGCCACCCCCTTCCTCTTAAAGACACACCTTGGCTCTTGCCGTGTAGTGAAAAATAACGTTGCAAAATGCCAAATATCAAATTACGTCATCATCTTATGTCATCCTGGAAACAGATTGATGGAAGAAGCACCACCTGGTTTCCAAACTAATCCGCGTGGGAAACCAAATATCTATCCCCCGCTCAGCTGAAAACCTGTTGGTTTGGAGAGATATTATGCTTGATTTCTAATGTGTTAGTTACTGGAAAATCCCACCCCCTCCCAGGTGTTATGCAATGTCTTGATATATATTAGTTATTTTTTCTATGTTGTCATTATGTAATATTTGAGTATAAATGTTGCAATTGTTGCATCTTAATAATGAAACTAGAAATTAGTGTGCGGATGTTCTTTCTCTTCCTTGAGGTTACTGGAAGTAGCAGCTCAACAAGGTGCGACACGTTAAATTGACTATTTTAGGTGTCCTTGCTGTGCAACTAAAGTAGAAATCAAGCTTCACCGTTAGGCTTCGGGGCTGAGGTACGACTGGCTTCTTAAAACGCAACTCGATACATTCTGCGATGAATCAGATGCGTGACAAATGTGTTAATCAACACTTTGACCTTTGATCAACGCGTTGCACCATAACTGTATGTCAGAAGCTTGCGTGGCCTTATAGGATTCGACTGTGATAAAACTGTATTGCATTATTGCGAATAGACCGGGTGCCATATACTGCAGGAGGATAGAGGTTGAAGTGTGTGTGCGTGCGTTGCTTTTGTTATTGATCCGCTTGCAAAACCAATTTCCCCATATGGAGCAATAGTTGAGCCACAAAGTGATTGCACAATTCTTGAAATGAGTCTGTCTGTCTGTCTGTCTGTCTGTCTGTATGTCTGTCTACTCCGTCTAATGTCTATATATGTCAAGACCAGTGTTGGGCAATATTACGAGAGTAATATCTTTACTTTACTTATGACCCCTTAGAAAAGGGAATAACATTACTTTACTTATTGCCTGAATAAAAGATACTAAAGATAATATACATATACAATCCTATTGGCCTGAATATAAGACTATGTTTTTTTCCCAATGGAGATATCCAAAAAATGGAGTCGTCTTATATTCAGTGGCTATACTATTTAACATTCAATGTTCTTTTTTCTGTAAATGGGTCTTGAAAAATGAGAGTCGTCTTATAAACGAGTCGCCTTAATTCGGGACAATACAATATACATATACAATATTATTTTCCCCAAGCCCCTCCTCCCACCTTCAAAGGAAGAGAGATGTACAACACAATCTGTTTAGTGACAACCAGGGGTGTAGTGGAGGGGGGACGGCGTCCTCCCACTTCTCACATCTAAAATATTTTTGGGGCAAAAGTAGGCCTATGTTTTTTGTCTTGTCATTTACTTTTATGGATACAATTATGCATTGTAAACAATCTTTCTCAATATGCTATACTTGTTTCAATAGCGTGTTTGTGTGTCTTGCGCAGGTGCACGCAAATGTGCATGCAAATGCAAATGTGCGTGCACGTGTCTTAAAGGGGAATTGCACTCATTTTCAATATTTTACTATGTCATTAATATACCTTAGAGATGTTGCGTGGGCATGGTAAAAAGTTAATAAGTTTCCTTTTTTTCTGAGAGTGTATAAATGGAACCAAATGGACCCGCTAGGGTCCATTTGGTTCACATTTGTACACTCTCAGAAAAAAATGGAAATGGGTGGAATTCCCCTTTAAGAGGTGGCCCCCCACTTCTAAAAGTCCCACTACAACACTGGTGACAACTTGCGACAACTGCAATAAGTTGTATCTGTAGTGTAGTGCAGAGTCTGCAGACTGCTGTGGTGGATCAGGACCTACAAACTACAATACAGTGCATCTCTATTGTTATCTGTTGATAGATTGTAAATCTGTTCTACTGTATTTCCACATGCAACGACATGCTCAAAAGTAATAATGGCCAAAAAAACGTGACAACGAACATGCAGCTCACCTTTTCTCGTCGGAGAAGACGAACTTGCGCAGCTTGAGGTCTCCCAGCACCACGCCGGCCTGGTGGCAGTGGGCCACGGCCTGCGCCGCCTGGCGGAAGAGCCGCGCGGCGCGCTCCTCGTCCAGCCGCCGGCAGCCCTTCACCAGCGTGTGCATGTCGCCGAAGTCCTTGTCCAGGAACACGTAGGCCTTGCGCTCCCCCAGCACGATGTCCCGCACGGCCGCCACGTTGCCGTGAGACGCCAGCACGCCGAAGGCTCTGATCTTCTGCTGGTAGACGGCCATGTCGAAGACCTTTATGGTGGGAAGAGGAGAAGAGGAGGAGACATTGTAAAGGAAGGATTTTCTTATTTTCTTCCCGCCTCAACACTAAGGTTTTATTTAGCCTATAATGAAATATAGGCCTTTAAAAAAATCTTATGTTAGGATGTTTAAGACCTCATTTTGGGAACCAGACCTCCAAAATCTCTTCCAAATCCTTCAACAAGGCATGCCCCGTATGCAGTGACTAAAAGCCAGGAATCAATTCCATTTAATACACCTTCACAGCTGCAAACCACAAGAACGTAATTTAAAGAAAGAGAGGGGAAAAATTTTATGCAATAACGTGAGCCAACATCTGCAGTATGGTACCTGCCATGACATTTGGACCATGGTAACAACCACCGGTATACAAACAGTACTGGCTGAAAGGCATATGTTTCAGCCAGTTCTGGAGTGTACAGTCAGTGTGCATGTACTGTACAGTACACTCCACTGTACACTGCAGGCTTCCATGGCCAAACGGGAATTCCATCTTTCCATGCAAGCATTATTTGCTCTCATGGAAATCCCGGGCCCGAAAGTCACACAAAACAACAAAAGTGAAACTGGGAAGGCAGTTTCACATTATTTAATCTCCAAAAACACAGCAGCCAGCGGCGGGGCCTGCTGCCTGTCATGCATAACAAATGGCTGTTGGAAGGCATTCCATGCAGACTTCCAGGGCCAGTCAGTCAGTCAGTCAGACTGCTGCTTGCCTGCCAGGACAGTGCCACTACAGTATCATCAGGGCAACCAATCGGAAACGGATCCTAGATCAGATAGGGGGCAGACAGGCAGTGGCACTCATGGCAAACAAACAAACAGAGCTGCCCCCTCCTCTCCTCTCCCCACTCCTCTCCTCTGATGTTTGCGTGCTTCTATTGTCACCGCGTTGCTTAATGGCGTATATTGCGGTGACGTGTATGCAAATGAGCAGGTTGACAGGCAAAAAAGGGAGGGGTGAAGTCACAGTCATGAGCTCTCAGAGAGCCAGAGGGTAGTATTAGCTAGGCAATAAGTCTGTATAGAGAAGGAAGGTGGAACCTGCTGGTAATGAGAGTGGTGAGGCATGCAGGGTTTCACATAAAGCTGATACCCAGGGCCCACTATTTATTCATCATTTGAGCAAGTACGAACCATAATTTGGGAACATTAAATGTTCCCAAATTATGGTTCGTACTTGCTCAAATGAAGAAATCTTGGGGTCTGTGGGGCTAAAATTTTTAGCCCCACAGACCCCAAGATTTCTTTTGCTTTTGTCCACAATTCCAGGCTGGAATTGTGAAAACAAAACAGTCAAACCTACAGATCGAAAATGACCATTAATCGTCTACATTCTCTAGTTAGACTTGGGGCAATTCACATGATGAATATATTAACTCTTGAGAGTGTAAACATGAAACCAAATGGGCCCTTGCGGGCCAATTTTACGCTCTCAAAGAGTTACATCTGGCGAACCATGCAACTTTCCATCATTTACCTGGGGGCCACATGGAACCCTCTCAAGGGCCACTAGTGGTCCCCGGACCACTGGTTGAAAACCCCTGCCATTAAGCACTAGGCTACTTCTCTTGGGGGCGACGATTGGAGTGCGATTGCAACATCAAGCAAGCATCCTTAGTTCTCATACGCTCACACGTACGGCACAGCCTTTAAGTAATTCCTTGGGTGTTATAGTGGTCGATCCACTCCGAGCGCGTGCAAAATGTAACCGATCGGGTTAATTTGGTTACATTTTACAATTGCACGCCAGAGTGGGAATGGATAAAAATGCAATGTTGCAAGCGTTAATGTAAAAAACCCTGATGCCGATCCGGCATGCATGCATGCCAGCCAGACCAGACCTGGGGTAGGTTGTTGAGCAACACATCACCACACACACCATTCATTCAGAGACTCGTCATCATTGCACAACTGTAACACAAGAAGACACGCGAACGCGGGGTCGTGCGTGGCGTTTTTGTGCAGTATCCATAGAGTTATAGACAGTACCTTGCAGACTAGCTCGTCTCCCGTGTCGGTGTTAAGCGCGCTGTACACTGTCCCTTCGCGATCGGCCAGAGGTAGGAGCAGAAACGGACCGATCCTGGACGGTCCCTGCTGCTGCGGGTGATGATGGGTCGCGATCGCACCGGGGCTGTGGGGCACCACCGGGGACCCGGGAGAGGCGAGATGACCCCCCGCCGCCGGCGTGGTGGTGTTGGTGTCGCTGTCCGCGCTCAGCCGCGCGCATTTGGCCGGCACCGGCACCGGCGGCTGATCGTCCGAGTCCAGCCGCTTGTGAGCGACTCTCCCCCGGGCGCGAGCGCACGGTGTCACCGCCGCGACGACGCCGCCGCCGCTGCTGCTCGTCCTCCACTGCAAGTTCATCATCATTACTAGAATAACTTACACCGATACGTAGGCTACGATGAACGATTCGCCTGCTGCTACTGGAACGAGAGATAAGCACAACAAAAACAAAGCAACGTAGGTGTACGCCGACTTGCTTTCGGTCGTCTTAAACTTAGAATGACCCGAGAAGATCCATCAGTTTTTAAATGCGGCTCCGGTTCGTTGAAAAAGTGTAAAGTTCTCCAAGTCCAAGTACACGGATACTCCAGAAAAAAACGATGTAAACTAAAATAATCCCAGTAAAATATAGATGCTCTTTGATTTTTCTTGATCTTCTTTCTTGAATTTCACGGGATTCCGAATTTCCAACCCGAGTCGTCTTCTCCTTGGACACAGACTAGTGAGAGAGCCGAGCGCACTTGGATGAGAAATTCCTTCTCTCTTCGGTGTCCGCGAGCTGAGCGTCTGTCTGGCTGGCTCGCTCCCTCTCTCTTCGTCTGTGTGTGTGTGTCTCTCTCTCCCTCTCGCTACACACACACTCACCGCCTGCAGTCAGGAGAGAGAGTGAGAGAGAGTTTGTGTTGCTCTGCTGTTTCTCTATTCCTGATCCCAGAGTCAGACGCTGGAACTCCGCCCGCCCCGCACCAGTCCGTCCAGCCTCTTCTGTGCCAGGGGCGGATCTAGGCATGAGCATGGGGGGGGGGGTCTAAATGCCCAGACTGCCCCCCAAACACGATGGCATGCAAAACAACCCACAATATTTCAAAGTAAATAACCCTAACCCATTTAAAATGATTTGAAACACCACAACTGCTACTAACTAACTAACTAACTAACTAACTAACTAACTAACTAACTAACTAACTAACTGACTAACTAACTAACTAACTAACTAACTAACTAACTACAGGTCTGAGACAGACCTTTAGCTTTATGCATGCTGCCAAACCCTATCCCTAACCCAACAACAACTGATGTTATTATTGATGCTTTACTTGTCTAAAGCCTTTTAACTGAAAATGGTATGGGTGCGACTTCATGAAAATGGTATGGGGAAAATGTTCCCCATACCATTTTCTCTTGCCCCCCCCCCCCCCCCCAATTGGGAAATGTTACATCCGCCCCTGTGTGCGCGACGACAAGGCGATTGAGCAATCCAGTCCAGCAGCAGCAGACTTGGCTGTGTGATGAAATATTAGACCTTATACATAACACAGTACACTACACACGTTCCCCTGGCGTGCTCTATATATAATACACCAGGGATTTTAATCCCAGGGACCACTATTTGAGCCCATACGGACCACCATTTGATGACATTTTAGCCCCACAGACCCCAAAACTAAAGATTTCCTTTGCTTTTGTCCACAATTCCAGTCTGGATTTCGCAAACAACACAGGCAAAACATACAGTAGATCGAAAATTACCATTATAATCTTCTATTCTGTTGTGTAAACTTATTCAATGAAGTGGTAATTCAGATGAAGAATGTTTTAACTCTTGAGAGTGTAAACATGAAACCAAATGGACCCGCAGGGGTCCATTTGGTTTCAGTTTCACACTCTCAACAGTTACATCTCTAGGTTAACCAACTTTCAGTCATTTAGCTGGGGACCACCTGGAACCCTCTCAAGGACCACCAGTGGTTCTTGAAATGAAACCAAATGGACCCGCAAGGGTCGATTTGGATTAGCCAATTAGTCTACACAACTAGAGAATGTAGAAGATTAATGGTCATTTTGATCTGTATCTTTAGCTGTTTTGTTTCCCAAATCCAGCCTGCATGAAATTGTGGACAAAAGCAAAATAAATCTTTAGTTTTGGGATCTGTGGGGCCTGGTATCAAAAAGGTTGAAAACCACTGCTCTATAGCCTGTTAGTAGACACTAACAACATCTTTGCAGACTGAAGGCCTTTGGTGTATTGCGCTATTGAGTTATATCTTAACAACCAGTTGTGAATGTCGAAAGTGTTTGCTCTCAAAACTTTAGGCCGAAAGTGTGAGGGCGCCAATACAACCCCCCCCCCCCACACACACACACACACACACACACACACACACACACACACACAGAGCCTTTTAGTGCATGACTGTCTCTTTGCCCCCAGCTTCAACAGGGGCCATGATATTTTCCCATGCTGCGTGGTGTTTGTTGTGTGGATATGAGTCACCCCCATAAAGCTCGGGTTTGTGTGCTAGCGAAGGCCATAAGCATTCACATAAAATATGTGCCAGTGATTCCGTAAACAAGATTATAGAAAGCAGCCCGGGGTCTCGGAGGACACGAGTCTATGTGTAACCAAGTGTAAAAAAAACACTACTGTATAAGCCTGTATTCAACCTGAATAAAACAAAACTAAAAGTGTACCACGGTGTACTAGCTAAACCAAACATTTCTACCTAGGTATGTAACGATGACTATTAGGACAGGAAGGCTTGTCAGTGACAATATGAGGTAATTATGAGTGTGTGTGTGTGTGTGTGTGTGTGTGTGTGTGTGTGTGTGTGTGTGTGTGTGTGTGTGTGTGTGTGTGTGTGTGTGTGTGTGTGTGTGTGTGTGTGTGTGACGTGCATGTGTGCGATTGCGTTTGACTGCGCGCGCACAGGCACACGCGCATTGCGCAAGACTTGGCCAATCCTTTCACTGCAGTAAGCAGAACATGCCTAGTGACAGCAGCAATAGTGTATTTGGATTGTGTGTGTGGCCCGTGTGTGTGTGTGTGTGTGTGTGTGTGTGTGTGTGTGTGTGTGTGTGTGTGCGTGCATCTGCGTGCGTGCGTGCATATGTGTGCGCGCCTGTCATTAAAGTGTGTATGTGCACAACACTAACCCTTTTGCCAAAGTCATACAGAAGTGTGCCATTCCAAGCCATTCTTGTCCCACATTGCTCTTTCCAGGGAGGGGTCCCTTCCTGTCAAAACAGACCCCTACACACCAGCAATTCCCAGAGCCCACTGGTGGACCGGGAAAATAATTGGCATACCACTACAGATTTGAAAATAGTGTATAACCTTCATATAAAAAGGGGAAAGGGGTAGTGATCGTATATTTGTTATAAAAATAGTTTTTGTTGTAGTACAAACAATTATCAAGAATATAAAAGTGTTCCATTTATCCGAGCACAATCAATTGATCTATCTTTAAAATAAACATGCTCGGAGAATAAACACTGAGGGTAATCTGCAAGCATTTTTCAGACAGAGTAAGAACGTGCATGGGCCCAGATCCATAAAAGGTCGGGAATCCCTGCCTTTCCAGGCAGTAAACCTAGCTCTGAAAAAGGTATCCCCCCGACAGACAGACAGACCTCCACACAGGCAGGGGCGGCCCTGTTGCCTTTTCCGTACAAATGACAGATGTTATTTTTAGTCGCTGCATTCTTTCAAGTTACTGTGCAGCGCAGCGGCCTTCCTGCAAACACGGTGACTCAATAAGGATGACCCCGCTCTGTGGCATTCAGTGTGGAGTGGATCAGTGTGTGTGTGTGTGTGTCTGTGCGTGCCTATGTGTGTGTGTGTGTGCATGCGTGCGTGTACTTTGTGAAACAACACAAAACAGCACAATGAATTGTGACTGTGGGAAAGGATCACAGAGGTATAGCAAAGCCTAAATGGTTCATTGTTGCACGACAATGGCCAAGGGGCTTGTGTGTGTGTGCGTGTGTGTGTGTGTGTGTGTGTGTGTGTGTGTGTGTGTGTGTGTGTGTGTGTGTGTTGCGTGAAGAGGAGGTGTGGTGCAGTTAAGTATTATATCCGACACCCTGCGAAACGATTTCCGTCGGTATGTGTTCAACACAATCCCTTCATAATAAAGGACACACACAGCCATTGACACCTGTTGTGTTGACTGTTATCTGCGATTCCGGTTGTGTCGGAACATGACGCTGTAACGCGACCCCGTTGCACGAGGTCAGCGTGGATACGGTATACATGTACAGGGCTGCAGTAATAACCAGTTACGTAAGCAAGCTGCATGTACGCCAGGGGCGGATCTAGGCATAGGCATGGGGGGGCAATGGCCCCCCTAAATGCCCAGACTGCCCCGCTAAACACGATGGCAGGCAAAACAACACAAGATATTTCAAATTAAAGTGGCTATATTTAAAATGATTTGAAACACTACTACTGCTACTAACTATGGCACCACTAAACCAACAGCATTTCATCATTGAAAACAGAAAACTCTCTGAGTCAGACCTTTAGCTTTATGCATGCTGTGTGTCTGTTGCAACTTCAACAACAACTGATGTTATTATTGATGCTTTACTTGCCTAATAAAAGTCCTGTAACCGAAAATGGTATAGGGGAGGCTTCATCGGCGATGAAGCCTCGCCTATACCATTTTCGGACGGCGATGAAGCCGTCCCCATACCGTTTTCTCCTGCCCCCCCAATTGGGAAATGTTACATCCGCCCCTGGCCTCAAGCCGTGACATGACATACAGGCTATATAGACATCTGGCAGCCGCGCACGTCGCCGTGCGCAAAGCATTGGGACGAGCAGCATGTCCGTGCATGTGTTCATGTTCGCTGTTACTGATGACCCTCAACGTGAACAGTTTGGAACTGATCACCCCAACAGTGAAACAATGAACAGATGCACTCGCATAGTAACAATGAAGGATTAAAGCTGCTATAGCAGCGATTACCTGGCCCTTGAGTGCATGTGCAAGTTGCAGGCCAATAAGACATTGAGTTAATATAGGAGAGCGAGGAGCTGAGGGGAGGACGAGAGACAACGGCTTAATACAGGAGAGAGAGGCACTGAGGGCGGGAGACTCCGGCTTAGTATAGGAGAGAGAGGGTCTGAGGGCGAGAGACACCAGTTCAATAAAAGGGGCTGTGATGGCAAAACAACACAGAAATTAGTATTAACCAGTCAGAAGAGAGGGCAGGACTAAGTTACACCAATGACGGTCAAGGACGCAAAAGCAGAGTCCAATGATACACCGCCACAATACTCTGATAGTGTATGACATAGAATTGAAAAGTTATAAGTACCACTTCCGGTTTGGCGGTGAAGTTTGATGCTTCGCCACACAAGATTTTTCGAGCGTTTCATTGTTATGGTCCTTTGTGCTTGCTGAGTTAGTTTTATTCCGAACGGACCTTCCTGCTCGGAGAAGTTCGCCAAAATACGACCAGTGGAAATGGCATAAACTGCACCAAAACACCACAACTATATTTAAAAAAAGCCAACCTCCTGTTTAGGTTTGGACATGTCATCAAATGGTGGTCTGTGGCTGAAATGGTGAATAAATAGTGGGCCCTCAAAAAGGTTGAAAACCACTGTTCTATAATGCTGCGAATTGCTTGCGAAATATGGCAATTGGCAGACTATTTTGATGACGTTTCACAAAATCAGCGCCAAAAAGAAAAACAAATATAGCGCGCCACTCCGTGGCGCGCTATGAGCTTGTAGGTCTGATATTTTTCAATAACTAAAGTCATGTTAATGATGCTATGTACCCGCCCAATGTGGATTCATCCCCAAATACTATGTCCCTGGGTGGGGTCCCTGTCCTGCATTCCATGCACCTAATGAGCCAGAACCAGAGGGAGAGATACAGTACAACCGTGTTGGTTTGCATGTTGGTCCTGTGTGTAATTAGTTGAGTCACTGCTCATAACCAGCGGTGGTACAGGAAAGCGAAGCGAGGACCAGGCCGACAGTGAGAAAACATCCCATCTGATCTGGCTGTCAGCCAGGTCCCCCCTGCCGTAAATTATCCTCCACTTCGTCAGCTATGTGGCCTCAGAAGAGCTACGCGCACGCACGCACGCACGCAAAACGTGCTTCCACGTGCTGATATGCACGTGCATCCACATTAGCCTGGAATGGCATGGTCGGTCTAATTTCACGGCATAGATATTAGTCTGGAATCACTCACTTTAAACGCACCCCGTATTTGCATAATAGGATCTGCATGGTGCCCCACACAAATCCACAAATTCAAGCACGTACCAGGGCCCACATTTGCATTTTCTAGTTGTGTAGACTTGGGGCTAATTCGCATGATGAATATTTTAACTAAACATGAAACCGTAATGGACCCGCAAGAGTCCATTTGGTTTCATGTGTACACAAGGACCACTGGCAGATTTTCTCTCAAGGACCTTGGCAGATTTCTGGTTTCCAGTCTAGAGAGCCATCTCTGTGCTAAATGCAGGTGACCTTTGACCTTAACTGGCGAGGTCACTAGAACAGATACTTGGTTCTTCAAGCCTTATGGGTCTGTAATTCTGAGAAGCCCAACATTCTGTTGCGTTCTGTCTTTTCAGCACTACTTACAACAGTATAGTACGGCCGGTACCGGTGTTGTCATTGGTGTTTCTGGTGGCAAAATGCATAACTTACAGTTAGTATCGTGCACCCCTCAATCAAATAATTTACCTTGTCTGACAACAGAGAAAAATAATGTCAAGCAGGGCCGGATGTAGGCATGGGTATGGGGGGGGCAATGCCCCCTGAGTGATTATTATCACCAAACATGAGTGCATGCAAATTAACCCAAATTTCAAAGATATTTCCAGGCCTGATGTCAAGGACAACAAAGCACTGACTGTGTTGTGTGTTGACAAACAGGTCTACATATGTACTGTATGACCGCAAGACAACATTTGCAAAGCAGAAAAAAAATGTTTCTCAAATACTATAGTTGTCTGAACACTTTGCAATTCGGTGGCATTAACACTTGGGAACCCACAAAGGGGGAAGACAGTGGCGGCATTCTTGTTTCAATGTAAGAACTGGATTGGAGAACATTGCAGTGAAGCTCACTGAAGTGCATCCAGAGACATATAAACTAACGGAGCAGCAGCAGCAGTGGATGAACTGTATGAACTCCCGTGTTGAGGTTTTCCATCAACTTAGTCATCATCGCCCACAACCACAACCACCTTATGCCAAAGATTCTGCAAGAGTACCCAACTGACCTCAAGGGCAGAAGCAGTCAGAGTCAGGAGCAGAGAGGAGACGAGAGATTTGCTTTCATGTGGACTCACTCCAGGCTGCCGTCTGCGTAAGAAAAACGTCTTTTCTCCTCCTGGCTTACACCCCGATTCTGCTCATGGTTCTGCCTTTCATCTGTGTAAGTTTGGGAGACAGAATACATTCTGAATTCTATAGTTCCCTCTGGGGATCAATAAGAAGCTTGCTAGAAATGCTGATGTTTTCCCCAACATCGAATCAATATCAACCTGAATGTATAGCAGCTTGTTAGGCTCTAAAACAGGGGCGGATCTAGGCATAGGCATGGGGGGGGCAATGCCCCCCTAAATGCCCAGTCTGCCCCACCAAACATGATGGCATGCAAAACAACCAAAGATATTTCAGTGCTTGTATTTAAAAGTATTTGAAACACTACTGAAAATGGTATGGGGGCGGCTTCATCGCCGGGCGATGAAGCTGCCCCCTTACCATTTTCTTCTGCCCCCCCCCCCCCCCCCCCCAATTGGGAAATGTTACATCCGCCCCTGCTCTATAAAAGTAATGTACTGTACGGTAGACAAACTTAAAAAAAGAGAGGGGTTATGTTGCACACTCTGACTTCACAAGAAGTGATTTAAATTAAATTGAAATGTTTTTTTTTTTTTTCAATGAAATAACAAGTAAACTTCACAGCAATTTGATTTGACTGCCCCTTGATTGAACTGAATACGAACACTTTATGGATTCATGTTCACAACTTATGTTTTTATGTTCCACTTTATAATAATATGTCAAAATCATTGAGCAGTATAAATTGTAGTGATTGAGGGTATTTGTTTTTGTGTTTACGTATCCTAAATATGTCAAATCCATGTGAGCTACACTGTCCTTTCCTGAGTCACATGAAGCCTCCACAATATTAAAAATGACAGATACGCCTGCAACATGGTAAATGGTGCATTTATATAGCGCCTTTATCCAAGGCGCTTTACATAGATTGTGCATCACATTCACACACACATTCATACACTGATGGCAGTGGAAACCATGCAAGGTACCTACTAGCACATCAGGAGCAATTGGGGGTTAAGTGTCTTGCTCAGGGACACATCGACACTAACTCTGCGGGAGCCCGGGATCAAACCGGCAACCTTGTGGTTACCATCCGGTTACTCTACCTCTGAGCTACTGCCGCCAAGCTGCACACTGATCTGTTTGGTACAAGAGAAACAGTCTTTCATTTACTGAGAGGGAAACATTTCTGGCTTTCTTCAGGCTAAAGAGTGGTGTGTTGTATGATTTGGAATCAGTCACAATATATATTTATACTGGTTAAAGGACCACCAGTGGTCCTTGAGAGGATTCCTTGAGAGGGTTCCAGGTGGTCCCCATAGTTGGTTAACCAGATGTAACTCTTGAGAGTGTAAAATTTTTTACACTCTCAAGAGTTAAAATATTCATCATCATAGTTATCCCAAGTCTACACAACTAGAGAATGTAGAAGATTAATGGTCATTTTGATCTGTATGTTTGACTGTTTTGTTTCTCCAAATCCAGCCTGGAATTGTGGACAAAAACAAAATAAATGTTTAGTTTTGGGGTCTGTGGGGCTAAAATGTCATCAAATGGTGGTCCTCTGTGGCTCAAATTCTGAATAAATGATGGGCCCTGGTATGAAAAAGGTTGAAAACCACTGCCCTAAAGATTAAAGTCCCTATATTGGCCTGCAGAAGATTGAAATCACAAGTGCTCTAAACAAACACAAATAATTCCATAGACTTCCATATATTGACCACCCCTTCCGCAAATAAATACGGTAAATGAAATAAAAAATAGGAATGCACATTGTGCAACCTATAATTCAGTTTGTATTAAAATATATTAGCATAAACAAACTCCTGCCCTATAAGAACCATATATGGTCAAAAATGTTCTTCAACCCCTATCTACTGTACCATACTGTACACAATTTAAGTTTGTACAGTTTTACCACTTTGTCTCCCCTAAGCCAAGGATACATAGCCACAGCATTCTTGGCGCGTGTCGGTTGTACAATTTAAGTATAAATCAGCCAAGAAAGTCCGCTTTAAGCATTCTTAAGCGGACTTTCTTGGCTCTTTTATAGATCTTGGTCATGGTCTTGCGTAGTTCCTGGTCATTAGTCGCCCCTGGCTTTAAAATAAAAAAACATTTATTACTGATTATTGAAGTCGTTCAAAACATTATACATCTTGTTCTATACAGTAACTTCTTCATAAATATATAGCTCTCTCCTCTCCTCAGATTTTTATAGTTTATTTGTGTCTTTGTTCCTCTGTGCCTGTTGGGCACTGGCCTACTCGAAACGATGCAAGTTGGAAATGCATGGCCCACTCTCATACTATGGGTTGGAGCCTCTACGTTGGTACCTGGCCTATTTGGAATGAGGCTGTATGTGTCTGTATAAAATAACCCAGGTTTTCTATTCAAGCTTTAGCTAAATGTCCTGTTTATTTAAGAGGATGAGAAAAATACCCAAAGAAAAAGACTCGCCCACGTATATAAGAGAATAAAGTTAATAGAAGATCCATAGTATTTCATATATCATTGTCATTTATAAGAATTTTATATGACATTCAAAAAAGATATAAGATCCAGAGTATGCTTTTGTAAAGTGAAGCATATATAATTTTGTAATTCATGCAAAACAGATATAAGATCCATAATATATATATATATATATATATATATATATTTCTTTTTTGTAAAGTGCCTTGAAGGGCTCCATTTTCGTTACACTCTAAACCCCTCATCCCTTTTTTACTATTTTGAAAAAAACTTTTTGGAATAGTTTACCGTGCCAATCTATTGACACATTGTGGGCTTGTAGACTGGCCATTTTAAGTATTGAAAAATGTTTTTTAAAATAGTTTAAAAAGGCAAAGAAGTTAAGGGATAATGGGTTCGGCGGTGACGAAAATCTAGGCCAAAGTCTTTTCCATATGAGTGGTTATTATATTCTAATTCAAGTTCAAGTTCAAAGTTGACTGTGTCTCATGCTCACGGTCACACAATGCAGCTGACACAGACGTTGCAAATAGTGCAGCGGAGTGCAAAAAGCATTGCAAAACGCAGTAAAAGAAAATGCTTACGGATCATATCGTATATATATCTCAACCATGCATGTTCGTTTGTTACATTTTGAATCCACCTCTTGAGACACACGCTGACACACATACCTCAATGAACTTCAACATACTGTACCGCATATCCAGATTGGAATCAGATTTTGCATCGGGTTCGAACACCATAAAAACACACAGAACTGGTTTGAACCACATTCCCAAAGTATTTGAGAATTTGAACTTTTGAACGCAAATCCAATCTGATGATCACTCGCTCGAGGACGTCACTTCAGGAATGATCACTTTACGACAGTCAGTCCTATAAAGATCAGAAGATTTTGAGAGCCCAGATCAGATTAGCCCGCGGTCGAGAACAGTGTTGCCAACTGCCAAAATCCAAAATGCACTAGTAGTGGCACTTCCAAAATGCACTAGAATGCGCTAGAGCAGTGGGTTATTCAACCATTTTCATACCAGGGTCCACTCTTTATTCTGCATTTTAGCCATGGTGGACCATTATTTGATGTTTAGTTTAGTCTCGTACTAATTTAGGAGAAATAACTGGCAAAATGTTGGTCTTCTACATTTTAAAAATGTTTGGATTCTTGGAAATTAGGTAATTTAGATGTTTGAATACAATTTAACTCTTGAGAGCGTAAAATGAAACCAAATGGACCCGTAAGGGTCCATTTGGTTTCGTTTTACGCTCTCAAGAGTTACAGATCTATAAGGGTCCATTTGGTTACCAAAGGTCCTTTCTAGGAAGGAAAGGGAACTCTATTATAGGAGGAAAAATGGTGAAAAACGAGGGTTTTATCTCTGGCGCCTGTCAACCAATTTCACCCCAACTCACCAGCAAAAAATCACCAGATTTTCCGCCAGGAGTTTTTCACTAATTTTGGCGCTAGGGAGCTCTGGAAAAGAGCTAAATATAGCGACAAATGCGCCAAGTTGGCAACACTGTTCAAGAATGAGCCCTAAAGACTGGCTGAGGAACAATATCTCGCCCTCATCAGCAAAGCGTCAGTACAGCAGCGAGATCCATCGACACACGAGTGTCTCACTTCCCCCGTGACCTCCCAGGCAAACATGCTTTCATCATCTACACTGAATTGACCAACATCAGTCACGCACCAACACATGATTTCAATGAAACAGCCAGCCTTACAATTACACCGCTGCTGCACTCCGGGGCTGACTCAAGGGGTTTCCTGCCTGTCGCTAATGGGAAGTGGAAGGTTTGATGTGTGTGTGTGTGTGTGTGTGTGTGTGTGTGTGTGTGTGTGTGTGTGTGTGTGTGTGTGTGTGTGTGTGTGTGTGTGTGTGTGTGTGTGTGTGTGTGTGTGTGTGTGTGTCAGTCACCGGCGGCGTCACACTGTCACCAGCAAAAACCACTGCGGTCAGGGGCGGATGTAACATTTCCCAATTGGGGGGAAATGTTTCCCAATTGGGGGAAATGTTACAATGGTGTGGGAGGCGGCTTCATATCATTGTAACATTTCCACCAAGTTCAAATTTCAAAACCCATACCATTTTTGGTTACAGGACTTAGATATTATTAGGCAAGTAAAGTAAGCATCAATAATAACCTCAGTTGTTGAAGTTGCTTGTTGTTTTCTGTTTTCACAGATGAAATGGTGTTGGTTTGACACTTGTAGTTTAGTTGCCAGCATAGTGTTTCAAATCATTTCAATTATAAGCACTTTCATTTGAAATATCTTTGAAATTTGGGTTGTTTTGCATGCCATCATGTTTAGTGGGGCTAGTCAGGGCATTTAGGGGGGCATTGCCCCCCCGCATGCCCATGCCTAGATCCACCACTGACTGTGGTTATTCAAGATGTCCCGCTCTCTCAGCGGGGTAGACTGTCTGATGATGTCACCCGGATGCCCCCCACACTACACCACACCCCACCCCGGCTCCTGTGGCACGCTAAGGAGAGATTGGCATCTGTCACTCCAACTGCGACAGGCGAGGGAGCGTCAAAGACAGGGCGGATCTAGGCATGGGCATGGGGGGGGGGGGGGCAATGCCCCCCTAAATGCCCTGACTGCCCCACTAAACATGATGGCATGCAAAACAAACCAAGATACTTCAAATTAAAGTGCTTATATTTAAAATGATTTGAAACACTACTACTGCTACTAATTAACTACAGTTGTGGAACCACTAAACCAACAGAATTCCATCATTGAAAACAGAAAACTCTCTGTGAGTCAGACCTTTAGCTTTATGCATGCTGCGTGTCTGTTGCAACTTCAACTTCTTCCCTTTATATGCGATACTGCTCTATTTACACTCCATTGGGCGCCCCCAAGTAGCAGATTCACAAGTTCACAATATGTCACGGGTGTGTGATCTGATCTTGTAGATCTGCTATTTTTGGCACGCACTAGTCGCCGGCGTGCGACTAAGTATGAATCACGCTTACAGTTCCACTGCGTCCAAATTCCCCTGTGAATGACGCAACACTGGCGGTGAGGAAATATTGTCTGCACAGCACTGACATGCACATTCTGCCCTATCGTTTGCACAATCATTTTCTGCATCATCAGGGATATACAGTCTATATATACTCAACAAAAATAAACCCAACACTTTTGTTTTCGCTCCCATTTTTCATGAGCGTTCCAGATTCTAGTTCTTCTCAGTAGATTGTAGTTAGATTCCAGTTTCTGACACTAGATCAAAAATAGCAGAACTACAAGCTCATATCGCGCCACTCGGTGGCGCGATATGAGCTTGTAGATCTGCTATTTTTCAACAGCTAAAACACCAAAACGCGTTCAGTACACAAAGGGTTAAAGATCTAAAATTCATTCCAGATATAAAATATTACCATTTCTCCCCTAACATTGTTCACAAATCTGTCTAAATGTGTGATAGTGAGCACTTACGCTTTGCTGAGATACTGGTAATCCATCCCACCTCACAGTTGTGCCACATCAAGATGCAGATCTGACATCATGACTAGTGTGCACAGGTGTGCCTTAGACTGTCCACAATAAAAGGCCACCTTGAAATGTGCATTTCTTTTTGCTTTATTGGGGGTCTGGGGACTCAGAACCAGTCAGTATCTGGTGTGACCACCATTTGCCTCATGCAGTGCAACACATCTTCTTTGCATAGAGTTTATCAGATTGTCAATTGTGTGTGTCTGTGGAGTGTTGGTCCACTGTGTGAAGTTACTGGATATTAGTGGGAACTGGTACGCACTGTCGAAATGGTAATAATGTGTTATTACCATTTTGGCAGTTCCCACTAATATCCAGCAACTTCACACAGCCATTGAAGAGGAGTGGACCAACATTCCACATGTAGTATTACACAGAAGCGGGGACCGAACCCGGGACTCCCACTCGCCAGGCCTGTTTTTACTTTGTAAATCCTGCCGACCTACGCCAGATTGTAGTATTACGCAGAAGCGGGGATCGAACCCGGGACTCCCACACGCCAGTCCAACGCACAACAAGCCGCGCCAATAGGGCTGAGCCCGATTGGCGGGGCTGTTGTGGCTGGCTCATGGCTGGGTGCTACACACATATACTGTATATACACATTGCTAAAATATACCGCATTTCAGGGGTTTTCAACAGTAGTTTAACCAGATGTAACTCTTGAGAATGTAAAAATGAAACCAAATGGACCCACCAGGGTCCATTTGGTTTCATTTTTACATTCTCAAGAGTTAAAATATTCATCATCTGAGTTAGCATCACTTAATTAAGAAGTCCACACTGTTTTGTTTGCAAAATCCAGCCTGGAATTGTGGACAAAACTAAAAGAATTCTTTAGTTTTAGGTCTTTGGGGTGAAAATGTCATCAAATGGTGGTCTGTGGCTCAAATGCTGAATAAATGGTGGTCCCTGGTGTCAAAAAGTTTGAAAACCACTGATATACTGTATATACACATTGCTAAAATTAAAATATACTGTATTCTACATTTGTTTCAGGCGGGTTCCTGCTCGTCTGTCTGTCTGTCTGTCTGTCTGGCAGATAGAAAGGCAGACACTTTGAAAAGTTGGCCGAAAGCCCAGGTTTGTTGCCGGTTGTCTGTCTGTCACGTCTCTCAACCCCCAAAACCCCTTCCAGATTGAGTTGTCTGAGTGCTGCGTGAACACGAGAGAGCGTGGAGCTTAGCGTCGCAAAAAGCCAATTAATTGCAGGATAATACCCGCCATGTAACAGGATTTCGATGACTTTTAACGCCGCTCCGACACCAAAAGGGGATTTACCCCCTGCTAATCCTGCAGTGCTGGTCCTAGCAGCCATCCAGGGGACCAAAACAAAATTCTTTTAGCAAATTGGCACCCAGCCACCCCATGATTTGCAAATGATTTCTGCCATAATGAATAGACACAGAGAGAGAGAGAGAGAGAGAGAGAGAGAGAGTTAATTTGTCACCAAAATTATAGTTTCCATGACATTCTAGCTTGTCTTGAGAATGTCCAAAATGCTGCAATTAGGCAACAACTTGAGTGTAAGAACCAGTGTTGGGCAGTAACTAATTTTAGATTACATATTACTGTAATATTATTACTTTTGCTCCAAAAAGTAAAGTAACGAGATTACTCTACAAAAATGGGTAATAAGTAACGCATTACTTTGCAAGTAACGCCAAGTTACTTTTTTAAAATGAGCTTGCTGTTGCATGCAAAAATAGAACAGATTTACAAGCTATCGACAGGTACTGTAACAACAGAGATGTGCACTAGATTGTAGATCCAGTCTACACGCTGCATCCTGCGCACGGTTATGTACACTACAAATCGCTTGCTGCTTTATTTTGTATTTTATGTTTAAATACAAGACCTCAACTGTTTGTTGGCTTTGTTTTCAGGTGCAGTTTGTGGGATTGGAGACTATTATTATTATTCCAATAAATTGGATTCAGTTCTAAAAAGAGCTCTCTAAACAGATGTTGTACATCTCTATTTTTTCAAAGGCGGTGATGAGCTGATGAACTTGGGAAAGTAGTAACGTAATATGTAATATATTACTCTTCGATTCCAGTAATAAGTAAAGTAATGATATTACTTTGTCTAAGGAGTAACGACTAAAGTAAAGAAGTTACTTTCCTAAGTAATATTGACCAACACTGGTAAGAACTCATTGTCGATCCATTGCTTTAAATCTAGCATCAGTAGGCGGGAACCCCTAGTGGTAGTTTTACCCTAGTTGACGGGAACACCAATATGC
This sequence comes from Benthosema pterotum, assembly GCA_039105355.1. NCBI lineage: Eukaryota > Metazoa > Chordata > Actinopteri > Myctophiformes > Myctophidae > Benthosema > Benthosema pterotum. Next base: position 11,015,162 of record CM076970.1, read on the forward strand.
GTTCTGTACAGTATGTACAGTATCAAAAAATGTCAAAATTTGGTGATGTTACACAATAATTTGAAGTTTTCCAGTACACTTAGGTTAGTATTTCAGAGACATTTTTAGAATCGGGATTGTCTCCATTGCTTTAAATCTAGCATCATTAGTCCAGACGTGCAGCTGAAGCTTGAATGAGAGACCAGATAATCATTGCCTTATTGTTTTGAAATTATGTGTGCCTATAGCTGCCTACAGTATGAGGAATGGCATACAGTATATACTGTAACCCAGGGGGTTTCAATCTTTTTGATACCAGGGCCCACTATTTTAGTCAGCATTTGAGCCACGGATCCACCATTTGATTTCATTTTAGCTCCACAGACACCAAAACTAAAGATCTCTTTTACCTTTGATCACAATATCAGGCTGGATTTGGGAAACAAAACAGTCCAACATACAGATCAAAATGACCATTAGCCTAATCTTCTACAATCTCTAGTTGCGCAGACTTGGGCTAATTCACATGACGAATATTTTAACTCTTAAGAGTGTAAACATGAAACCAAATGGACCCGCAAGGGTCCATTTGGTTTCATTTTTACGCTCTCAAAGAGTAACATCTGGTTACATCTGGTTAACCTTTCCATCATTTCGTTGGGGACCACCTGGAATCCTCTCAAGGACCACTGGTTGAAAACCACTGGCATACAGTACATACTGTAGCCTATATTGTTAGGACTGGTCCCACAGTGGTTGCTGTTGGAAAGCACATGTGAAGGCATGTTCACGTGCAAAACATGTTGTCATTCATCAATCGTACGTTGTAGTAATTGGTTTGGTAATTCACTCTCACCTTTGTCAGGCAAAAGTCACAGAACCCAAGCCTGGAGGTGACTGCTAAGCAAACAGCCATGACAGACAGCTGCATCGCTCCCCAAACTCCAGCCCAGGGGCGTAGCAACGGGTGGGCCAGGGTGGGCCACGGCCCATCCATATAGAGAGCTGGACCACCTGTTGATTTAAAATAAAGTTTTATTAAATTCATATGTAGCACCATAACAACTGTTCATAATGTAATAATCTAAATGCAATAAAAACAGTTTTTTTTATATAATATAATGAAAGATAATCTAATGTAGTAGTGATGATGATGATAATGTGTTAAAAATGAACAAATCCATGGCCAACTCAAAATAAACTCGTAATATATACAGTATGCATAATGTAATAACAATGTCCCATATTTTGGGGAAAACGTTACGGCCCCAAATCTGGGTGTGTCACTGTGTGGTTTGACTCTGACCTAGCCCCAGCAGCACAGCCATCGTGATTTGTGGTATAGTGGGGCGGCTGCCGCCGGGAGCGATGTGCTACATCATATTGGTTCATTGATCTTAGTGCTCTCATAGTGTATACTGACTGTTCTTTGTTCTCTAGAACAGAGGTTTTCAACACGTGGTCAGAGGATCACCAGTGGTCCTTGAGAGGGTTCCAGGCGGTCCCCAGGCTAAATGATGGAAAGTTGGTAGGTATAACTCTTTGAGAGCATAAAAAATGAAACCAGTTTCATGTTTACACTCTCAAGAGTTAAAAAAAAATTCACCATCTGAATCAGCCCAAGTCTACACAACTAGAGAATGTAGAAGATTAATGGTCATTTTTGATCTGTAGGTTTGCCTGGTTTTGTTTCTGAAATCCAGCCTTGGTATTTTGGACAAGAGCAAAAGAGATCTTTAGTTTTGGCGTCGTCTTTGGGGCTAAAATGCTGAATAAATAGTGGGCCCTGGTGTCAAAAAGGTTGAAAACCTCTTCTCTAGAACTGCAGAGGTATAGCTCCAGCTCAACCTCCTTGATGGTACCTGCCAATCACAGGTCCCTAAAACTATTGGGGTCAGGCCGGCCCAATGCAACTCTGATGGAAAGTCACTACGGTCAATTATTTCCACTGTGTCAGAATACACAGGCTAAAACTAGAGGCATATATCTATGCCTGTGGGGGAAATGTTGGAGTCAAAGTCAGGGCAGCAGCATTCTCGCCCCCCAACGGCGCCACATTTCACCGCTTGTCCCCCTAACTCAGGGGTCAGCAACCTGCGGCTCAGGAGCCGCATGCGGCTCTAGAACACAGCCCTAGTGGCTCAGTGGCTGTAGCATTATTACATACACACACTGGGGTGATCCACACCAAAATAATATAAACATTTCAGTCACCCAAAACGTGTTGCGCTGTCTGACAGCGCAACACGCTGACCAGTTAAAGTAACACTTGGCCATGTCAAAAAAGCCCAGCAGTTATCAGAGGTGGAGCTTTCAATGTGAACCACCCATTTTCAAAGGTTTACTCAGTTTACTATGTCAGGTGTTGTGTGAACTAGAAATGGAGTTCTGTAAAACTCCTTTATTTTTTTAGAAACTCCATTTCTGAAGAAATGTTGTGTTTCACCATGTTAATGATTTTTTTTGAGGACCTTTTTTCTGAGAGTGCGCAAATGGAACCAAATGGACCCGCCAGGGTCCATTTGGTTCACATTTGCGCACTCTCAGGAAAAATAATAATAAAATGCGGCTCCAGACAGATTTTGAATTTAATTTTGGGTCGAAAATGGCTCTTTCAACATCTTGGGTTGCCGACCCCTGCCTTAACTGAACAGATACTGTCACTTGGTCAAAGGGATGCCCCTAGGGTCATCCCTGGGTCCCTTGGAGTTGGTGTACTGAGCTGAGTTCATAAAGGATAGAGCACTACTACCACCGTCTCAAAGGGCGTCAAGCTTTCAACATTGCTGCACAAAAAAAATCCCCTCTGGAGTCCTCATTGGGACTCCTCTGTTTCATACAGTGTCTCGGGAACAGTGTTGCCAACTTGGCTCATTTTGACGCAATATTTCGTTTTTTTCCAGACTCCACTTATAGCGCCAAAATTAGTGAAAAGTGAAAATCTAGTGCTTTTTGGCTGAGTTGGGGTGAAATTGATTGACAGACGCCAGAGATAAAACTGGTTTTCAACCAGTGATCTCGAGGCTACATGATGGACAGATGGTTAACCAGGTGCAACTCTTGGCGTGAAAATACGCTCTCAAGAGTTAAAATATTCATCATGAGAATTACTACGCAACTAGTGAATGTAGAAGCATTTTAGTGCATTTTGGAAGTGCCACACTGTAGTGCATTTTGGATTTCGGGCAGTTGGCAACCCTGCTCAGGAAAGAGTAAAGGACACTCCAGCCAAAACATCACATGGTGGAGAAAAGTGGCAGACAGACGGACGGACGGACAGAAAGACTGACAGGCAGACACTTTGAGTTGGCTCCCATCATGCTTTTATCGTTGTTATAATTTGTCAGTCCTCTCAACCTCTCTCCCTAAACCCCTTCCAGGGCTGTAGTCGTCGTCTGAGAGGTGATGAACGTATCAAAGTGAGTGAACACGAGAGAGCCGTGGAGCTTAGCACCAGCAAAGGGGCAATTAATTGCAGGATAATACCCGCATGTAACAGGATTTCGGCGATTCTTAGCGCTGCTCCGGCCCAAAAGGAGATTTATCCCCGCTTAATCCTGGGCGATGAAAGGCAACGGCCAATTATTTCCCATGCATTGGAAATAACACGAATAAGGCTGAACGAGGGCTATATAGGCCTGCAGCGGAGGGAATGGGGGGATTGTGTGTGTGTGTGTGTGTGTGTGTGTGTGTGTGTGTGTGTGTGTGTGTGCGTGTGTGTGTGTGTGTGTGTGTGTGTGTGTACACGTACCCACTTAAATTATATTCAGCTAGCAAACAACAAGCCGTCAGTCCCTGCAAATTACCTCGCGCGGAGCTTTTAATGAAGCGGTTGCATTGCAAACTCACAGGAGGGAGATGAAAGCCGAGAGCACCGTTCTATTAAAACCAACTACCGTGGCTGATGGGAACGGGGGTCTGCCCCGCCCCGCTGCTGCGCGTTTCTCTGCGTTTCATCAGCGTTTTTAAAGTGTGCGCAAAATGTAGGCTAATGTTTCACGGGGGAGTTTGTGTGCGAGATTTCAGCGCCATCCGCGAAGGAATGCACAATTGCACATAGCGGGAAGGAGACACGGATAGGGGCTGATATATCTATACAGTAGATATTTGTTGCATCTGTAGATGGGAATATCTACAGATGACTATCTGTAGATTTTATCACAAGAGAACACCCACATTGCTGAATACAAGCATGCATGTGTTGCAAACTTGCAATAAACAATAGACGTAAAACAATTAGTAAAGTACTGTTAATTCTTTCAAATAAATCAGTGGTTTTCAACCTTTCTGGCACCAGGGCCCAATATTTCTTTAGCATTTGAGCCACCCGCACCACTATTTGAGGACATTTTAGCCCCACAGACCCCAAAACTAAAGACTTCTTTTGCTTTTGTCCACAATTCCAGCTTGGATTTGGGAAACAAAACAGTCAAACATACAGATCATTAATCTTCTACATTCTCTAGTTGTGTAGAATTGGCTTAATTCAGATGAATATGTAAGCATGAAACCAAATGTTAACTTTACACTTTGGTTTCATGTTTCCACTCTCAAAGAGTTACATCTGGTTAACCAACTGCCCCTCATTTAGCTAGAGGACCACCTGGAACCCTCTCAGGGACCACTGGTTGAAAATAAATGATAGACCTCTGGAATGACACCATGTACAAATCCTACATAACAAGTGGCCCAACGCTATATTGAAAAATAGAAGATCTACATGCTATATATAGCACGTGTGAGATATACTGTACATCTGCTATTTTAGATACTTTGGGATGTTTCAGATCATCATGACATATTTCCACCAACAAAGCCATTCCCAAAATATGGGACACCAAGTGGTTAAATGGGATCGACGACATCACCACTAGTTTCTTTGTTTATTTAACAGCACTATCAGTCAAAATGTCAAACAACAGCGGTTTGGGTTTATGCGGGTTCAAGCTCTTTCGAGGTATGAGCCGTCCAGGCTTTTCCTAGCAGCTTGCAAGTTCCATTTCAAACAATGCTATGTCTCTACCGTAGGGTTTCAACAGGTGGTCCGGGGACCACCAGTGGTCCCTGAGAGGGTTCCAGGTGGTCCCCAGCTAAGTTGGTTAACCAGATGTAACTCTTGAGAACGTAAAAATGAAACCAAATGGACCCTTGCGGGTCCATTTGGTTTCATTTTTACACTCTCAAGAGTTAAAGTATTCATCATGTGAATCTACACAACTAGAAGATTAATGGTCATGGACAGAAGCAAAATAAATCTTTAGTTTTGGGGGTCTGTGGGGCTAAAATGTCCTCAAATGGTGGTCCGTGGCTCAAATGCTGAATAAATGGTGGGCCCTGGGATGAAAAAGGTTGAAAACCCCTGTCTCTACCGTGCAGCTGCATCAGGCGACAGATCAACAACACTCACATTACTAAGACAACATTGCAAATCTCTCTATGCTGGTCAAATACAGTGTTTTTCTAGCCTTTTTTTCCAAGTACGCACATAAATAACATTCAGATCCAAGAACTGCCAGCACACGTCTATTAGGAGGATCGCTTTTTTCCATTTGAATTCCTACATCCAACCCGTATGCTTTCTTACGATTTATGGACTTTAGATTAACTCTGTTATTAGGAGTGGTTACTGTTTGACCTGGACATGAACCTGTGGGTCTCCCCAACAACATTTTGATTGATTGATAGCCAGGGGCGTAGCTAGCAATTCTGGGCCCCCTGCAAAGCTTTTCCACATGGGCCCCCCTTTCCCGGCGGCGTCAAAGGGGAATTTCACCCATTTTCAACATTTTTTCTGAGAGCGTACAAATGGAACCAAATGAACCCGTTAGGGTTCATTTGGTTCCATTTGTACGCTCTCAGAAAAAAAGAAGTGTCCATAGAAATCCATTAACATGATGACATACATCTTGATGATGCCATCAAGATGTGTTTCATCATGTTTTTGTGGTTTTTCTTCAGACCTCCATTTCCAGGAAACACAGAATGGGGGGGAAACGTTTTTTACCATGTCCACCCAGCACCTCTAGGTTATACTAATGACATATTAGAATGTTGAAAATGGGTGGAATTCCCCTTTAAAATGCTTCAATCTGGTGCACTTTGAGATCAAATATTTTTCATAATATAATCAATACAAATAAAACCTTATTAATGCAAGCTTTCAGTGGGCCCCCCTGACTTTGGGCCCCCCTACAATTGTCCCCCTTTTCCCCACGTGTCTACGCCCGTGTTGATAGCCTTACTTGGCACTTGCCCCACCACAACTAGATTGGCACTCGGTAGAGTGCAAACTTGCGTATAGTGTTTTGCGAGGGGATCGAGCCAATACTCATGACATGGGTGGAATCCTCGAACGCTATGGTGCAGCCAGGTATAGTGTAAGTCTTCCTCATTGGCTGCTTGGCAGCAAATCAGATCTGGGGCCTTGTAGTAGGCCAAAAGCCTGCACCACCACTTGGGCCTGCAGGGCTTGCAATTCAAAACGTCCAGAAATCACCCGAATTCCTCCAAATAAAAATGGTACTCCCCTGCTTTGCTCATCATGAGTTGAAGATCTTGATGACTGGCTTTAATTATTATGAGTAATTATTTGGTAAGCCCTGGCCCAGGTCTGGTGGTACAAGCTTTTGGCCTACACACCAGGCCCCAGACCGGATTTGCTGCCATGCAACCATTGAGAAGACTTACACTATACCTGGCTGCACCATAGCGTTTGAGAATACCATCCATTAGCTATAAAAGGTCTTTTACTTACATCACCATTACATTATCACCTAAACCGGCAAATCGGAGTGCCCAAAGGGACGACAAACACTGAACACCGACCCCCGAGCACCGACCACGCACCGATCGCTTAACTTGCAAAGTGACTACTGGAAGTACAATATTTACACTGTCTGAGTTAGATCAACGCTCAAAATGTTGACAGCGAGCAACAATGGACGTTTTTTGCATTCAGAAGTTAGGTCGACTGTAGAGTTTTCCGACTCTTTGAGTGTGCGTGGCAGTGCGCGCGTGTGTGTGCACGTTTGTTGTGTGTCTCAGGGTGTGGGCGGAGGTAATTAAGGCCCCAGGAAACATGCATTATTAATCGTAACACGACATAATAATGGAAAATGCTGCGTGATCCATCATGCCCAAGATGCCTGCCCGCCCCCGGGGAACTGTTTTTACCTGTGTGTGCGTGCGTGCGTGCGTGCGTGCGCATGCATGTGAGTGTGTGTGTGCATGCACGTGTGTTCTGCTCAAGCGGGGGTTGGATGGTAACTCCTTTTTGTTACTTGATTGATCTGACAAAACAAAATACACTATATACACATACACAGTGCAGTTATTTATATGTGTCAATAGCTCTTCTGGGCAAGGGCAAAGTGTGTGTGTGTGTGTGTGTGTGTGTGTGTGTGTGTGTGTGTGTGTGTGTGTGTGTGTGTGTGTGTTGTGTGTGTGTGTGTGTGTGTGTGTGTGTGTGTGTGTGTGTGTGTGTGTGTGTGTGTACAGTACTTACAGTATGTATATTACACACACACAAATGAATGTACCCGCCTAATAATGGACCATTTGCAGAATGTGGCTTCGGTGTGCATGCATGCAGTTTTTTGCATGCATGCAGTAACTGGAATTCTGTTGGTGGAAGCAAAACAGACCATTAAAGGGTCTTTTAAGGTTAGTTGTTACAGCCTCAAGAGTTCAATGGACACTATAGTCTGTAGTTTCACTGTGCGCCACCATTACCCTGTGTCCTCATTTCAGAGGCTATGGTGTTGTTGTTGTTGTTGTTGTTACGTGAGGTTATTTTGCCCCCATTCACACACGACAACAATAAAGAGAGCCGCGAGGGACATTCAAGCAGGCATGAATCGTGACATGGCCGTCAGATAAAAAGACGATCCTCTTTGGTGAGGGATTTAGTGGACTGACGAGGACCTGGTGCTAAGGGGCGGATGTAATATTTCCCAATTGGGGATGGGGGGGGGGGGGGGGGGGGGGGGGCAGGCAAAAATGACATTAGGGCAGCTTCATCGCCCTGCGCGCCACAGGCGATAAAGTTACACCCATACCATTTTCTTCTTTTTTTTTTTTTTTTTTTTTTACTTCTGTGACCCACAAGATCGTGTACAGGACTTGTATTAGGCAAGTAAGTATCTAGTTGTTGATGTTGCAACAGAGACGCAGCATGCATAAAGCTAAAGGTCTGACTTGGAGAGTTTTCTGTTCTGAATGATGAAATGCTGTTGGTTTAGTGGTGCAACAATTGTAGTTAGTTAGTAGCCATATAGTATAGTGTTTCAGATCATTTTAAATATAAGCACTTTCATTTGAAATATGTTTGAAATTTGGGTTGTTTTGCATGCCATCATGTTTGGTGGGGCAGTCAGGGCATTTAGAGAGGCATTGCCCCCCCGCCCCCCCCCCCCCCCCCCCCCCCCCCCCCCCCCCCCCCCCCCCCCCCCCCCCCTTCATGCCCATGCGCCTAGATCCGGCCCTGTTGGGGCTTTGTAGAGCACTCCTGAGACAAAAGTGTGTGTCCGTGTGATGTTAGAACAGTGTGTGGGGGTGGGGGGCTGCTGCTCAGCGAGCTAGGCGGGTTTACCAGACTCTGACTCAATGTTTTGGTGTTGCGTATCCTGCAAAAATCTTATGTTACCTACTCCCCCCCCCTTCCCCTTGCGGGTAAGTTTGGGTGGGGGGTGGTGGAGGCTTGATCCGGTTCCTTCGCATTCAAGGTGAGTGACAGGATATGAAACGGAGAACAAGGCCGTCGTGGATTTGCGGATTTGCTTGAACAAAAAAATACTTGATCGCAAAGGCGAGCCAATATCCACACAGAGGTGCAGAACCCCGAGGGGAGAATCAATTTGTTCTCTCTGGTCTCTCTGCAATAAAAGCACCAAAAGCCCTTCCAGTAGCAGCCGTTATGCACCGCTGGGCTGAGTGAGCTCTACCCAGTGGGTTGCTGCCTCTGCCCGTGTAGTTTACTTAAACTTTACCTCGACACCCAGGCTTTCATTTTCGTCCGCCTTGCGCGAAAACGGAAAGCCTGGACTAACGCGCGTTGGAAAGTGGCCTTGAGGGGCGTGTCAACCTTCCGGGGTGGGCGTTTGCTCTAAATGATGTGACGTAGAACAGCAGTTGACGGGCGTGGGAGGGGCCGGAGATGACGACACGTTAGTGAGATCAAATCAGAGCGCAGCACTTCCGCCGTGTGGATCCCACGACATCCCCGCCCCCCAAGGCCAAAATCATTGAGGGCTAGACCAGGCTAACTTAAAGTGTAGGTAACCTGCAAAAAACTCTCAAAACTGTTGACACATGTCCCTAAAAAATAGCCTAAGTATCCCAATGATATATTTAAAATGCCTGATGGGGCTGTACACATCTCACATTTGAGGTTTATAAAAATAAAATTACTACATCCGCCACTTTGGGAAATGTAGTTCTGAATCTGTTGATGTCGCGGGTCTGTGACGACAATAGGAGAATGTCTTTTCTTCTTGTTGCAATGCTAACTTCGATGGACACGCCCTGCTCCTCGTCAGCATGGTACCGTCACAGCAACGCAGATGTGCTTATTGAGTATAGACAGAATCAGCGTGGAGTCGAGACTATTTATAGCACTCAGTTCTTGGAACAACTTTTCGGTCGTCTACAACTTTTGGAAAATGCCAAAGAGATGCGTAATCGGTGGGTGCAGCAATATAGGTGGGAAGGGAATTCCGATACACGTTTGGCCCAAAAACGAAAAGGCAGCCAAAAATGGGACTGGACCAAGGGGCTAACGGGGAAGTCCACTATATGTGGTAGCAGTGTGCGTAAAACTTGGAAACAAGGCTACTGCCCGGACATGAGATTGTGAAAGAGATTGTAAAGGCGAAGCTGCTGCTGATCTCCGAGTAGCCCCGTTCGTGACACTCTCATCTCGCTGGCGATGCTGACTACAGCTACGAGGAGCTGTAGTCAGCATCGCCAGCGAGATGAGAGTGTCACAAACGGGGCTAATCTCCGAGATGATCAGGATCAGTGGGTAGACGCAGCGGTGGTCCGCTGGCTCGTTCGGTTATTTACGACAGTAGTTTTCAACCTTTTTGATACCAGGGCCCACTATTTATTCTGCATTTGAGCCACGGACCACCGTTTGAGGACATTTAGCTCCACAGACCCCAAAACTAAAGATTTCTTTTGCTTTTGTCCATCCATTCCAGTTGTGTACACTTGGGCTAATTCAGATGATAAATATTTTAACTCTTGAGGGTGTAAAATGAAACCAAATGGACCCGCAAGGGCCCATTTGGTTTCATTTTTACGATCTCAAGAGTTACATTTGGTTGACCAACTTAGCTGGGGATCACCTGGAACTCTTTCACGGACCACCGGTTGAAAACCCCTGATTTACGAGCATGTTTACCAAGATTACTCTCTCCTTCACAAATCCTCCTCCTGTTTTTAATGTTATCGTCATGGTTCTATCCCAGCATAAAGCACAGTTGCTGCTAACGTAATGTCCATAATCCATGCACCGAGTCCCCTCGCATTCCAGCGGCAGAATAAAACAACTAAACGTTGGCTTGGTCAAGAACTCCAGTTTGTCTCCATTCAGGCAGCTCGAGCGCTCAGTTTCCGACTCCGCAATGTCGCAAGTCTTGTACTAGATGGCTCTGAGCCACTAGTCAGCTGGAGTGAGGCACGCCCCTCGCGACTGCAGTGTGTAGAACACATAGCCACATACGCTAGCTCTGTTTCAACATGGATATTGCAAAAACGGTCTGAGAGACTGTCTGAGTAAAAACAACGTGTGGTGGCCGCTCTATCCCCGGTCACGATCATTAACAGTGTTATGTTTGTACTCAGTTACGAGAGTGTTTAATATGGTAATTCCCACGGCCACTCTTCTATGCAAGTCTATGCAAGTCAATGGGAACCCGATGAGATGTTCTCCTAATGACGCGCCATATCATCTCGTAACTTTCCGGCGTGATTGGCCAGTGCTTCGGGGGTTGGACCACCTTTCTTCTGATAGCCCCCAGAGCAAATACACACCAAGTATTGTTGTATTGGCAAATGTGTTTGTAATTATGACACAATTTGATTGGGAAAAGTAGTGCAAAACAGGTTACTTACACTTTAAACTTTACTTAAAGGGGAACTCCACCCATTTTACACATTTTTAATATGTCATTAATATACCTTAGAGATGTTGTGTGGACATGATAAAAAAAAAAAGTTCCCCCATTCTGTGTTCCCAAGAAATGGAGGTCTGAAGAAAACCACTAACATGGTGAATATATGACATTATCAAGATGTATTTTCACCATGTTAATGGACTTCGCTTCTTTTTTCGCTTCTTATTTCTGAGAGCGTACAAATGGAACCAAATGAACCCGTCATTTGGTTGCATTTGTACGCACACAACTTCCTAGCAATAGACCTTTATAGGTAAGCCCCGCCCTCTTGTCCACCCTAGGACACTTTCCAGGCGGGCTCAGTTATTCCAATGTAAATATCATGGACTTTACACAATAAATACTGGTTCATTTTTGGGACCAGATCTTCAAAATCTCTTACCAATCCATCAACAAGGCATGCCATATGCAGTGGAAAAATGAGTGTGACATTTATTTATTTTTAAAACAATGTTTTATCATATAGGAAAGCTATTGGTGGAGAGGTTTGTCTATCATGTTATGCTTAGCTGTGATTGGACCATAGCAGTTTGGGGAGGGGCTTACCTAAAGGTCTATTGTAAGAGATTTCAGTGCAAGCCTGTGGATCAGTGTATATACAGTATAACAACACTAGCTACAAAGGACGAATACCCTTGAAAACCCTTTCCAAAACAGGAAAGACATACATAACTCGTTAACTACATAACGTACATGACAGGTGGTGCTGAAACATGAGCGTTTTTGGCTCTGTGGGCCCAGACCAGGGGTCGGCAACCCAAGATGTTGAAAGAACCATTTTTTGACCCAAAATTAAATTCAAAATCTGTCTGGAGCCGCATTTTATTATTATTTTTTCCTGAGTGTGCGCAAATGTGAACCAAATGGACCCTGGCGGGTCCATTTGGTTCCATTTGCACACTCTCAGAAAAAAGGTCCTCAAAGAAAAATCATTAACATGGTGAAACACAACCTTTCTTCAGAAATGGAGTTTCTAAAAAAATAAAGGAGTTTTACAGAACTCCAATTCTAGTCCACACAACATCTCTAAGGTATATTAATGACATAGTAAACTGAGTAAACTGTTGAAAATGGGTGGTTCAGATTGAAAGCTCCACCTCTGATAACTGCTGGGCTTTTTTGACATGGCCAAGTGCTACTTTAACTGGCAACTGTCAGACAGCGCAACGCGTTTTGGGTGACTGAAATGTTTATATTATTTTGGTGCAGATCATCCCAGTGTGTGTATGTAATAATACTACATCCATGGAGCCACTAGGGCTGTGTTCTAGAGCCGCATGCGGCTCCTGAGCCGCAGGTTGCTGACCCCTGGCCCAGATTATTGCATGCATGGTCTCCAAGAGCATACTGACTCAGCATGAGTGTCCCCAACCTAAGCTAGAGCACCTTGATTCTCATTTAGTTAAAGCCTTAGTACACAACTAGCCTTGGTCCCTTTCCTTTACTCATCTGCAAAGACAAAAGTCTGGTCCTGCATTAAGGCAGAGAGTGCCTAAAGGGCTCTGCGGCAATGTCCGAGCGTTTGTTCCAGAAGAGATTTCCCCGTAAATTTTCCTCATGACTTTTCAAAAATGATTTATATAACAATTAGTGTCTCGGAAAATCATTTCATCATTGAAAGCAGAAAACTCTCCGAGTCAGACCTTTAGCTTTACTTAGCTTACTGCCTAATAAAAGTCCAGTAACCAAAAACGGTATGGGTGCGACATTTCTCCTGCCTCCCCAATTGGGAATGTTACATCCACCCCTGTCACTAACTCAACATTTCAATGTCATTAAACCTAACAAAACATTCTGTAGATTTAACCTTACAGAAAACATTCCATTCAGGACCATGCGAGTCCCAGTGAGTATAATAACAGTATATTCTCTGAAGACATTTATGAGGACATCATTGACGGTAGCATAGCGCTGCAATCGCACCCTTCAAGCCGCTAATCGGCTGTGTAATGACCCAATTGGGGCTGTTAACAGGAAAATTGCGAACAGATATCTAGCAGAATGAAGCCAGGCCACAATACTGCGGTGGAAACTGTCCTCATACACAGTAGTTGGTTTATCTCTGAGCAACTTGAACCAGAAAGGGAAGGGCCCATTTTGGTTACATTATTGACTCCCTTGAGTTGAATGAATGAATTTAGTGTTGAAGTATTGTATAAGTACTGTGATAAAGTACAGTAACATTCTGAGGTGCCTCTAGTATGTGTTTTATGTCTATTTTCCTCCTATACAAAGATTAAATTCCCTTTTTGAATGGTGAGTTTTGTGTGTCTGGGCTCTAGGCCCTCCTATATGTGGATTTAATGTTTCTTTTTCAACTATATTTGAAGAAAATGACATAGACAATAAAGACAAATCTAATGCGTGTTTTTAGGCTGAAAAACAAACAGTAAAACCCATCATTTTTCTTCCTAGTATACATACAGTCCCCACACGTCTATTTGCCATTGACATTGGCTTGTCTGCAAAATCTACACTTGTTCCTGTCATGTCATGATGTATAATGATAAGAGTGCCCCTTACATCACAGAGGTATGATTTCTGATTGGCAAAACCACTCATGGCTGCCTGTGTCCGAGCAGGCACCTGTCGTAAATGGAAAGCCACATTAAACGTCTAAATAGTTAACTTTCATTATTTGTTAGGTTTAAACTATTGCACAGAGCCCTTAAAGCGCAGTTTGCTAATGACAGGTAAATAGCATTCTTTACTGGTCAAGACTTGGCCAGATCATATCTTTTCCTTGCAGACAGGCTGTTTGACCTGAGGCTAAGGTGTATACTAAAGATTATCATCTATAGGTACCCGGTAACTTTCCACTCTCTCTCACACACCCCCCCACACACACACACACACTCCACACCCTCACGCACACACATTCACATGCACTCTCGTGCACGCGCATAGCCACACCCTCACATGGGGCTGACACACACACACACACACACACACACACACACACACACACACACACACACACACACACCACACACACACACACACACATGCAGGTATAGAGACACACCCACACCTACTGTTTGTAATATATTAGGGGTGGTCAGTTTGAGACTGACACAGGCACTAGACACAGACACGGAGGGATGCAGGGTGACTCAGCCAGGGTCACTCTCTCTCTCTCCTCGATGCATTGCCAACTATTACCTGCTGTTAAGATGTCTGTCCTTGACTTAGTCAAGTTATCTGCTCGATTGACAATAAAAAGACCACGATGAGACAACAAGAACCATTTTGCCTGGTTGTCCCTTCCTTCCTGATGAGATGATGCACGCACAAATAAGACCGCCAATCCGGGCGCACCCAAGGCGTCCGGATGCACCCGATGACCACCGCGATGCCATGCAGCGCCCGAAACTACACAGTGGCCGAGCTCAGCCAGGAGACGTCTTCAATAGTTCAACCTTTTTTTGATGGTGAGTTGATTACTATCTGATTAGGTTTGAGCTAATCAACAAGGACCTAGGACTTTTGAGTTTTGTCTGTGGGTGGTGCTGTCCGTGGTATTGGGGTCTAGGGTGCCGAGTGTTGAATTAGGGGAAAAGACAACCATGTTTAAATGAATGAATGATGTGTGAATGCATACAGAGAGTATGATTTTAAAAGCTTGAAAAAAAAAAAAAAAAAAAAAAAAAACGCAATATTTAAAAAATGATTGGCGGAAAATAGGCGTTTCCGAACATTGCTTTATTTTTGCCTATCGAAAAAGACGAGATATGAAATATGAGATATAGGAAACAGAGAAATGAGATCGGTAAACTAGGCCGATGGATGTGCAAAGTGAGGGATTTTTAGAGTTTTTTCCTTATTCATATTATATTAGAGTGTACCCGACGTATTGCATCATCGTGTTTTCTTTGGTGCGTTTATAATAATAGGTCTTTTGAAAAATTGTAAATGTACAATTTTCGTCACACTGGCTATATGATATGAATAACTCTTGCTTTTGCAATTGTGTGGTTGCACGTGAAGTCACACGGATAGGCCTGCGGTATTGTTTTAAATGCTAAGGGGACGTTCGTGTACGTGATGATAGGGTGCTAATACTTTTGTTTGGGGGTTTTGTCGGAACATTTAAAATGTTGATGTAAACGGACCATTTGAAAGATTAGTATTGGGTTTTCAGATCGCGGCCCGGATCGCTTCCAGGAGCCGAAATGATGGACGGAATTTGGGCGTGTACATGTTCATTGGTTCCAAAAATTTTAGACAGTCTGTTCGGTTTTTTTCCTGCTTCATTCCGTGCCATAAGGCTGATTATTGCTGATCACTAGGTGTAGGATTTTCAGATATGGCGTGTGTGGTCGCGGTGAATTTTGGCTGTTTAAATTTGCAGTTTGGTGACATTTAAGCGTCGCTTTGGCATGTGGCGTGCCTGAATTGTTGTATAACAAATCCTAGAGAAAGAGAAAGAGGAAGAAAGAGAATAAGAAGAAGAGAAAGAGAATTTGATTGAGAAAAGTAGAGATTAGGTTTTAATTGTGTACGCGCGATATTTTTGATATGTACTTACTGTTCTGTTTTATTTGGGGGGTTTATACGTTTTGTTTGTCCGTTTTCGTTGCGTCTGTAGTGGCCTCTTTTGTCATTTCTGTTTGTTGGTCGGCCGAACTTTTTTTGAACTTTTGCCTTTTCTTTTTGTGTAGATTATGTATGGTATTGGATTGCTACAGTACTTTGATATAAGTGCTTTTACTGTGTCGAGTGTGGAGTCAAAGTAAATTAGTCTGCAATAGTGATCAATAATAGCTCGGCTATTAACTTCAGGATGTCATTGTATATTCTGTGGGATCAAAGGCTTTTTGAAATAGTGGCTACGACAAACCTCATCTTGATCGATTTAAAGTATTTTTTCGGTGTATTTGTGGTGCTGTAATATCGGCACATCGGTTTACGCGTTATTTCTTTCTTTTTCATTCCCGTTTTTCTTTGAGTTAAAACGGTAGCCTATATGATGGGGGTTAGAGTGGTGTATTGTCTGAGTTGCCCTGGGCAACGGTGGGTGCCTTGTTCTAGCGTGTCTTCGTGTGCCCCATGGATGACATGACATTCCATGGGGGGTGGTGGTAAAGTAGAGAGCATGAGCACCGCAGTGAGAAGCGTTTTGTCATTGGATGGTTGAGGCCTAAAGGGTACTTTTGGCCTCAATGGGAGGAGGATTATTGAATATAGTGAATAGAAACATCAATAATAAAATAATATAAAATAAATAAAAAAATAAAACAGGAATCTAAATGGTAATAAATAAAAGTAATAATAATAATAAATAAGGAAATAATATACAAATGACTACAATGGCATAATGAAACAATACTCCGTACAATAGGTATGGATCTCCTACACAAAGGAAAAGTGGTTTGAATGAGTCAAATTAGGGAAAAAAAAACAGTAAATGGTCTCTATAAGTGATTTAATTTTAGGACACTAAAAGTTAAATAGTAAACAGAAAATCTTTAATCCTATATAGTAACTATTGTGTGAAAATGGGCTGAATGACTGAATGAATGAATAGTATCTTTTTATATGAGTTTGGAATGTTGTCTTAGGAAAGTGAATATTAATACTAAACTATCATGTTTTCTCTGTCTTTCAAACATCCGGGGCGTGGCCGTTTGGCCACACACACACACACCGTGCCTCGAGGGGAGCCAAGCTACAGCCTATCAGATGAGGAGGGTCTCAGGTCAACTCCCAGAGGCCCCGTCTGAATGCAGCGACACTCCACAGATGACACCCAAGATACCCATCTGGAGTCTGGACTGACGCTGCAACTTGCAACAGAAACAGTTTGAGTTTGGCAACCCTTGGTAGTTTGATAAGACTATTAGTATTAATAATTCAGTTTGGAATGAAAGTTGGCAGGTGAAAATAGGTTGTCCAGAAAAACATGCTAGGGTGAGAGACAGCATGACTCGCTCTGTTGTCGAACTTTTTTATTTTCAGTGGCTGAATGGTTTGGAGCATATTTTTGCGAGAACGGAATACGTGGCCAGTAATCTTGATTGATTATTAAACACGTTTCCTCCTTATTGTTTCTAAGCCTGAAGACCTAGGATAAGTTGGTCGGCTAGCTTAGAAATGGGCAAGGCAGTTTATATAGAAATGTTATCTGGACAATGTATTCCACTTGGTGTATGAGTGGCAGTGTTGGGAAATATTGCTTCGGATGGTAATGTTTGCCATTGATTATCAGTAATACATATATTGCTAATATATTTAGTAATATGTCCCAACACTGTTGAGTGGTGTGAATGTAAGCGTGGAGTTAGGAGAAGGAAGAATGAAAAAAAAAAAAAAAAAAGGAAAGAGAGAAAGGAGTATGAAATGTATGTATGTCTGAATGACTGAATGATTTGAGTGCTTGGATGAAGAATGATTGAATGAATGACTGTATGAATGACTGTATGGAAGAATGAATGACCAAACGAATGGATGGACATATGATGGATGAGTGAGCAAATGAGTGAGAATGCGGAAACCACAAGTTGTAGACACAATTTGAAAGAAAAATTGACAGTAGGGATTCTAGTGAGTAGTATAACTATTGCAGTATTGCAAATCAGAGAGTAATTAAATGATCAAATAAGTGTGACTGTGGAAGGATGTGGTCGAGTGAATGAAGAATGAATGTGAGAGATGAATGATGTCATGGAATGGATGATTTGGAAGAAAGGAAAAGAAAGATGGATGAATGATGAACAGAATGAGTGGTGTGTAGAGTGTAAGAGGTGATGGAATGAGTGTGTTTTGCTTTTACCGAAGTTACTAGGGCGGATTAAGTATTTGGAAAAAAAAAAAAAAAAAAGAAAGTTGCTGATGGAGACCATTGTCTATTGCTGAAAAGTAAATTGAAAAGCAAATTTATAGCTCAAAGAAAAAGGAAGTGAGAATAAATTCTAGTAGAATGCAGTTAGGTTAGTGTAGAGTAGGTAGCAATTTGAGATTGAATGATTAGTTTTGAGTCTGATGTCTGTATAGCAATCACAAGGATTAGCTTCGGAACTGGTGAAGTTGGTGTGAGTGTAACAATTATTAGACTCAGTGCACGGAAAAGTTTTCTAAGGGGAGTGTACTGTGACGACGGTACACATGCGCTCTTTAAGACAGAAGAAGTGCATGGGCTGTATTGGGTATGTGGCCAGACCCAGTTGCCCTCGAGTAACTAGTAGCTTTTGAGCTGAGAGGGACACAAGTTGACCCCCACGCGGATGTGTGGACCTTTTCGCTGTGGCATGTAGACTAGAGCCATAGTTGGAATAATTGGGTTAAAACTATTTGCCCCTCAGCCTATATCCACCTTTTGCCAGCCTTGTCGATTTGAGTGGACATCAGTGTGTATTGCTAATAATTGGCCATTTAAACTGAAGTAAAGTAATGTGTGACATATGTATTTAGATGATCGATGCTGACAGACAACCAGCTGCAGTGATTTCAAATTCCTGTGCTAAAAACATTTTTTTTTAAAATAGAATAGTATAGTTAGGTTAGGTTAGGTTAGGTTAGGTTAGGTTAAGACAGTAACATAGATGGTCTCTGTAAGCAAAATTGACAAGTACGGAAATTTTTGGGCCCTACATTTAAGTGAATGTGGAAGATATATCATTATAAATCCAACATTATTGTTTTCACCGCAGTATAGACAATATTTTTTTAGTATATGATCTCATTTTGTATTGAATGAATGGACTTTGTGTGATTGTGTGATTTTAATGCGAGTGAGGTAGTGAATGTGTGAATGAAAGATAGTGAATGAGCGACTGAAGCTATGAGCTATGAGTGAAAGTGAGTGAGTGAGTGAGTGAGTGAGTGAGTGAGTGAGTGAGTGAGTTTGTGATTGAGTGATAGTGTGTTTGTTCTGTTTCATTTTAACAAGACAGCAGTAATTACACGTTCACAGAACGTCTGAGGCAGGACTGGTCATGCAGTTAGTATTGTAGTAAAATTCCATTTGTGCTTGTCCGAAGGGAAGTTAAATTTTCCCTGGAGGAACACAAAAATTCCATTGTCTATTTTTGTTTAATTGAATTGAATGAATGTAAGAGTCATTTCATTTCATGCTTTTATTTTCCATTGTTAAGTGATAATTGCAGTCAGATTGTTTTTATTATTTGTTAAATCCAAAAAGCTAAAGTTACCAACTATACATCTTTTGAGTTTTCTTTATTATTTTATTTTGTTTTGCTATTTTCAATGTTCATTTTGCTTTGTTATGTTGTCTCAAATCATGTTATGTTGTCTCTATCATTTCATATTAAGTTTTGTCTTGTGTTCATGTTTCCGATTGATTATTCATTGTCATTATTAGTTAGGATGTTAAATGTTATACACACATTTTTAGTATGTTCTTGACCAAAGGGCGGACGTTTAAAGTGGCTTTTCGAAAGTGTCGCTACACTTTGTCGTGTAGCGAAGGGAGGAATGTCGTAAAATGGAAAGCCACATTAAACGTCTAAATAGTTAACTTTCATTATTTGTTAGGTTTAAACTATTGCACAGAGCCCTTAAAGCGCAGTTTGCTAATGACAGGTAAATAGCATTCTTTACTGGTCAAGACTTGGCCAGATCATATCTTTTCCTTGCAGACAGGCTGTTTGGACCTGAGGCTAAGGTGTATACTAAAGATTATCATCTATAGGTACCCCGTAACTTTCCACTCTCTCTCAACACACACCCCCACACACGTATGCAGGGACACACACACACACACTCCACACCCTCACGCACACACATTCACATGCACTCTCGTGCACGCGCATAGCCACACCCTCACATGGGGCTGACACACACACACACACACACACACACACACACACACACACACACACACACACACACACACACACACACACACACACATGCAGGTATAGAGACACACCCACACCTACTGTTTGTAATATATTAGGGGTGGTCAGTTTGAGACTGACACAGGCACTAGACACAGACACGGAGGGATGCAGGGTGACTCAGCCAGGGTCACTCTCTCTCTCTCTCTCCTCGATGCATTGCCAACTATTACCTGCTGTTAAGATGTCTGTCCTTGACTTAG
This sequence comes from Benthosema pterotum, assembly GCA_039105355.1. Taxonomy (NCBI): domain Eukaryota; kingdom Metazoa; phylum Chordata; class Actinopteri; order Myctophiformes; family Myctophidae; genus Benthosema; species Benthosema pterotum. The sequence continues at coordinate 11,035,379 of CM076970.1, forward strand.
TCAAGTTATCTGCTCGATTGACAATAAAAAGACCACGATGAGACAACAAGAACCATTTTGCCTGGTTGTCCCTTCCTTCCTGATGAGATGATGCACGCACAAATAAGACCGCCAATCCGGGCGCACCCAAGGCGTCCGGATGCACCCGATGACCACCGCGATGCCATGCAGCGCCCGAAACTACACAGCTTACAGGGGAGGATGTAACATTTCCCAATTGGTTGGGGGCAGGAGAAAATGGTATGGGTGCGGCTTCATCGCCCGTGGCGCGAAGTGGCACGGGCGATGAAGCCGCACCCATACCATTTTTGGTTACAGGACTTTTATTAGGCAATTAAGCATCAATAATAACATCAGTTGTTGTTCAAGTTGCAACAGACACGCAGCATGCATAAAGCTAAAGGTCTGACTCAATATCTTGGGTTGTCTTGCATGCCATCGTGTTTGGTGGGGCAGACAGGGCATTTAGGGGGGCATTGCCCCCCCATGCCCATGCCTAGATCCGCCCCTGACGGCTTACCTCTGTGGTGTGATGAGGTTAAGGTAGTGCCTCAGGCGGTAACAGGAAGACTCGGCCCAAGTAATCCTCTCCTGGGTTTTTGGGTTTGACCGGGTATATCCCTGGCAGATCTGGCGCCCTCAGACAGAACCCCGGCGAGGTTCTCCAGGTTGCCATGCATCTGCGCAAAGCAAATAATGGACAAATAATATATTTTTTGAGGGCGCCAAATGCAGGAAATGAGTTTGCTTTTACTATACTAAAACATTTTAAAACAATTCTAAACAATATGGACCAAGAGAAGTTCAATTAACTACAACAGTATGGTTTTCAACCATTTTGATATCAGGGCCCATTATTTGTGCAGTATTTGAGCCACGCACAGACCATCATTTGAGGACATTTTAGCCCAAAGGACCCAAAACTAAAGATTTCTTTTGCTTTTGGGTTAGTTAGGTTACAATGTCCACAGGCTGGATTTGGGAAACAAAACAGCCAAACATGCAGATCAAAATGGCCATTACCCTTCTACATTCTCTTGAATGTTTGAATGGTTTAACTCTTGAGAGTGTAAACATGAAACCAAATGGACCCTTGCGGGTCCATTTGGTTTCATTTTTACGCTCTCAAAGAGTTACATCTGGTTAACCAATTCTCCATCATTTAGGACCACTGATAGTCCCTGGACCACTGGTTGAAAACCATTGAATACAACATTTTAAAGCAAGTCTAAACCATTTCGAACAGGGGGTTTTCAATAAGGTGGTTTCTGGGCCACTGGTGGTCTGTGAAGGTGTTGCATGTGGTCCCTGAACGTGCATTTAGTAAGCTATACTCGGCCTTTTTTTGGTCATATCGGTATCGGCAAATACCGATAAAAGTATGGGTTTCGGAAAAATATCGGTATCAATGCTTATTTGTCATTATCAGGTCATATTGCTATTGGGAAATATACCAGTCCAACTGCAGGTCTGACATAGGGAAGACACTATGGTAGTTATGGTAAATGACATGTTGGGCCATGTGGAGTTTTGCTATGTGGAGTTGCCCAAGTGCACATTTCAGTAAGGAGTCTGCTATTCCCAGCTGGTTTAGTTCAGTGGTTTTCAACCTTTTTGACGCCAGGGCCCACCATTTATTCAGCATTTGAGCCACGGACCACCATTTGAGGATATTTTAGCCCCACAGACCCCGGAACTAAAGATTTATTTTTGCTTTTGTCCATCTTCTAGTTGTGTAGACTTGGGCGAATTCAGATTATGAATATTTTAACTCTTGAGAGCGTAAAAATGAAACCAAATGGACCCGCAAGGGTCCATTTGGTTTCATTTTTACGTTCTCAAGAGTTACATCTGGTGAACCAACTTAGCTGGGGACCACCTGGAACCCTCTCAGGGACCACTCATGGTCCCCGGACCACCTGTTGAAAACCCCTGGTTTAGTTCATACAAGATATTTTTTTCATGTATATTATTGTATATATTCCTCTCTGGTATAGGTATTTGGTAACACAGAAATTGTGGTATCGGATCGGAAATGAAAAAAGTGTCTTTGAGACATCCCCTACTGTTCCACGGAAACAAAGAATCGGTGTCGTCAGTTAGTTGGAAGTCTTATCGAGGTTCAGGACGTTCTCAAGAAAGCTAGAGTTAGAGTTATGTCAAGAAGGCTCGCCTGATGAGTCATCATTCTTAGGAAATGTGCCCGTAATTAAACAAGTTAAATGATGTCATCATTTATTCGGCTAATCTATCATTACTGTATATCAGATAATGCAGGCCCCAATGTAACATTTCACAACTGACCCTTTAGTTCTGTGACCCACAAGATTTATATCTTGTACAGGACTTCTATTCGGCAAGCAATCGTCAATAATAACATCAGTTGTTGTTGAAGTTGCAACAGACATGCATAAAGGTCTGATTCAGGGGGTTTTCTGTTTGGAATGATGAAATGGTGTTAGTGACACCACAATTGTAGTTAGCTAGTTAGTTAGTTAGTTAGTTAGTAGTAGTAGTTTCAAATAATTTTAAATTTTAAGCACTTCAATTTGAAATATCTTTGATATTTTGGTTTGCATGGCATCATGCTTGGTGGGGCAGTCTGGCCATTTAGGGGGGCATGCCCCCATCCCGTGCCCATGCCTAGATCCGGCCCTAAGCTAATCTATGGCCAGAGACATGGAGAACCCAAATGACCCGGAAGCGACGATGCAGGGCTGGAGCCGAGGACGACCTTAACAGAGAAAGAGAGAGAGAAGCCCATAAAAATGTGCTCATCACGACCCCATATTTACTTTGGGAAACCAATGATCTAATCCAGCCAGTGGATAAACAAACAAACAAGCATCCTAGTACTGTGTAAAAACAGCCTCCTCAATGACGTGTTCTTCGCCACTGTCGACCGCGTTGATAAAGACAAGTTGTCCACACGCCGCTGCTGTTTGTTACAGGCGAGACAGACATGTTGAAGTGTTGTTTTTCCAGGCCTCAGGCGGGCGTGCTGCTGCTGCTGCTGCTGCTGCTGCTGCTGCGCTGTATTCCCAGGCGGTCTCTGTAGCGTTTTCTTTGACGGGGGTCGTTCCTTTAAGCTCGCCTCTGGCGGGGCATCAGAGGGAACAGTTAAAACCTGTGTGGAGTTCTGCCCAGAACACACTCCACACACCGTTCTGTTCTATCCACCTTCTCTGCAAGCTTTACTTTCACCTCAATGCCCTGTCGACGCCGCATTCTTTTTGAGCACTTAAGAGTACTTCTCATCGCAAATATATCCAGTAGTTGTTGAAATCGCCAGACGAACAAATCAATGCACTTTCCCGCAACCCATAGAAAGTTTGGCCTGTACTCTATGGCCTAGATTTTCGTCACTGCTAAACGCCTTATCCCTTAACTTCTTTGCCCTTTTAAACTATTTAAAAACATTAAACATTTTTCAGTAGTTTAAATGGCCAGTCTACAAGCTCACAACATGTTAATAGATTGAGATGTTGAACTATATTCCAAAAAGTTTTTCAAAATAGTATAAAAAGAAATAAGGGGTTTGGGATAAGGGTTTTAGGATGTAACCAAAATGGAGCCCTAAGTTCGCAATAAATGACCTTATTGCTTATAAGCAGTGGAACTCCACCCATTTTCAACTAACATACCTTAGAGATGATGTGTGACATGATAAAAAAGTTCCCCCAATTCTGTATTTCCTAAAAATGGAGGTCTGGAAAAAATCATTAACATGGTGAAATACATGTGATGACATCATCAAGATGTAATTCACCATGTTAATGATTTTTTCTTTCAAACCCCTGTAGGAAATGGGTGGAATTCCCCTTTAAATGTGACATTAGTTGGTTCATTGGTTCTTTTTAAGACTGGATGATCTCAAGGATGGGGCGGTAGGGTTACTGTGCTGCCACAGAACTGCCACCTCTCACCTCCCTGGGTGCCTTCACCACCTATGACACAGCATGGGCTTCAACCTCCTCTCATCAGTCTTAAAAAGAACCAATGAACCAACTAATGTCACAATTAAACTGCTTGAAACGTACGGCCTGGTGCATATAGCATTAGCCTCGATCTCCGGCCTCTCATCCGTGCTGCGAGATGAGAGCCTGAATTCACGGTGCCCCCAAAACGACTGACGGAAGTCTGGACTTCCAGTTAGTTAACTTCCGCCGGATGTTGCAATTAGTCACCATGCAGTGCTCCCGAAAATGAATACCCCACAGAAACATTTTATTTCTCTCTTTGTGCTCGCAAAGCTGTTGTAAATGTTTAAAAGATGAAATCGTGATGTGCACTTGGCACACTTATATAACTGCTTTGTTCGTTGGAATCATTTTTTTCTGAAAATAAGAGTGAACAAGTCAAATCGCTAGTGAGGACTGAACAGGGTTGTTACTCTGGGACTGTAAATACAGTCACTTCCGCAACTGACATTCTCAGTCTCAAAAGCGCACCAGTTTCCCAGGGTGATATAGCATGCGCTTATTTATAGGGCAGAATAAAGGGCTGTAGGCGTTACAATCGAGGCACCTTGTGGTCTCGATAGGCGCAAATATAGCTGAACCGTGCACGGGGCCCGTTTCGGCGGGATCAACGGCCCCGGGAAGCAGGCGGCACACAGAGGCGGTCGTAAAAAACCTGAGCGGCTGTGGGAAATTAGGGGGTTTGGATGGAGCAGTAGTAGTAGTAGGAGGAGAAGGAGAGGGTGTTGTGTTGTGTTGTGTTGTGTTGTGCGAACGAGTGCCGATGGAAGCGAGCTGAGCGATCAGGGTGGTCCGACCTTATTGCCAGGTAACACGTATAGGCCTACTTTTATCACGAGCATTGTCGGCTGGGCGTGGGCCAGTGACGGATGTAGGCATGGGAATGGGGGGGGGGGGGGGGGGGGGGGGGGGGGGGGGGGGGGGGGGGGGGGGGGGGGGGGGGGGGGGGGGGGGGGGGGGGGGGGGGGGGGTGCACACCCTAAATGCCCTGACTGCCTAACACGATGGCAACCCAAGATAATTTTCAATTAAAGTGCTTATAATTAAAATTATTTGAAACACTGCTGCTACTAATTAGAACAACAGCATTTCATCATTGAAAACAGAAAACTCTCTGGGTCAGACCTTGTTGTTATTGATGATTTATTTGCCTAGTAAAAGTCCTGTAATAGAAAATGGTATGGGGCGGCTTCATCGCCCGTGTCGATTCCACGGGCGATGAGGCTGCCCCCATACAATTTTCTCCCTCCTGCCCCCCCATTGGGAAATGTTACATCCGCCCCCGGAGAGTATCAGAAAGCTATAACGGCATATCTTCCTCTTTGTCATTTTGTTTCTCAGTGACTATCTCAATCTCTACATCCCTCTGGGTCTCTCAGTCTCTCTTTTCACTGCTCTATTACTAATGTATAATGTACGTCTCTCAGTCTCTGTGTGTTGCTATAAGCCTCTGTGTCTCTGTCTCTCTCTCTGTCCATGTCTCCAACTGTCTCTCTCTCTCCTCCAGGTCTGGTTCTAGTTACCTTCCAAACCGGTGAAAAATATTTACTCCTGAAAAACCAGGAGGATAACTTTCCATCTCCTGACACCGTTCCAGGAGGCATCTGGCTTGTGTTATAGAGCCGTGTGTGTGTGTGTGTGTGTGTGTGTGCGTGCGTGTGACTGATAATCATAATAGGAGAATATTGTTCCACTGTCTGTCTCTTCCCGCAGGGGAAGTGGACTGTGGTGGATTCCACACACCAGTAAAACCTCACTGAGTTAAGTAGCGTGTGTACACACACACACACACACACACACACACACACACACACACACACACACACACACACACACACACACACACACACACACACACACACACACACACACACACACACACACACACACACACACACACACACACACAAAAGGGTGCACAGAAAATTGACCTCCCCTGTCGTGCATAATGCTTTTTTCTCTCCTATGATTGCCCCGCTGCGTCGTGCACTAGTCCACATTATATACCATAAAACCGAGACGCTTCCATTCACCGGCGCAGCATAGTCTGCGTAAAACCACGCAAACCGCTGAGGTCAAGGATCTGGGCGGGGTAGGTTAGCCTCGGTTTGTCTCCATAGTGATGACGAAGACGACTGTCTCCTATGAAGCACAGTGTTTCTTTCACTTCAAGGACCGGCTCCCAGTTGGATAAGACCCATTCAATATGCTTAAAATCGAGTTAAATCTCAGAGGCGAGACAGAGTTCATTGTCAGATCCTCAGTTTTGAATTTGAGGGATCAGAGTCTCTCGGAGTTCCTAACTATCTATGATGTATTGATAGTAATATCAATACATCATACATATTATATGTTTATAATCACACACTTTTAGACTAGATTCTAGTTTCTGATGAGACTCTAATTTCTGACAGTATATTCTAGTTTTTGACACTAGAATCTAGTTTTTGACGCTAGATTCTAGTTCCTGATGCTAGACTCTAGTTTCTGATGCTAGATTCTAGTTCCCGACACTATAGATTCTAGTTTTTTGGTGCTAGATTCTAGTTTCCAATGCTAGAATTTATTTTTTTGTCACTAGATTCTAGTTTCTGACAATGGATTCTACTTTTTCTGGGGGGAAAAAAAATCTATGTTCCTGTGTCAGTGATGCTCAACTTATTTTATGCCATGGGCCATCAGAATGATCTACTGTATATCTGAAAACATGTCCTAGGGATCCCCCAGAAGCAAAGATTTGAGTTAAAAATGTTTGCTTCGGAAATAACATATATCCATAGCTTTGCACCACGTTTTCGCGATTTTTCAAAAATAGCAGAGACACAAGCTCATAGCGCGCCACTCGGTGGCGTGCTATGAGCTTGTAGGTCTGCTATTTTTCCATAGTTAAAACACAATGCTCAGAACACCAAATCACGCTCAGTACACTAAGGGTTAAACGCCTGGCTTCACGGTCCTCCACGGCGCTACGCGGTGTCGTGACGCGCCCCGAAATAGACGATCTGCAAGCTCTGGATCATGTAGATCGGGGGCTATCTATCTATCCGGCACAGGCCAACGACACTGTTGTCCACCAGCGAATAGATAGCTTCCATGACGGAGGCCGGAGGTGTCATTCTGGCTCGTTACGCCGATGAATCCTGAGATGAAGAGACGTACTATTGGTGGTGGTTGACTCTGTCCAGATGTCCCACCACCTCATCCTGTCCAGTCTAAACAGCCACGGGACAGGAAGCACCCCCCCCCCCCCCCCCCCCCCCCCCCCCCCCGTTCCCCCCGTACACTACTTCATTAGGGACACTTGTTTCTGTACGCCTCTGTTCCGAACCGTACGTCATCTGCCTCTTTCTGTCGTCCATCTTGTCATCTTGTCTTGGCTGTTTAGCTGGTATCTCTACTGGTCGTTCTCCTGCATTTTAATGAACCATTATGTTTATCTGCCTCATGAATTAAGATGACTTGATTGCCAGAAAAAAAGGAAATGATAGTAGTGGCAATTTTACCCATTAAATGGCTACGTTGAATACGACTGATTGGTGAATCAAGTAGGTTATGTCAAGTATGTTATTTCAATGCTCAAGTATAGTATGTTATGTACAGTATATAACTGTATGATAACCTGAAATTCAAAGGCTCGGAAAACACTTAAAAATCACCTTCCGATTTCTTTTGTGCTGTTTCCAACATTTCATTTCATTTCCCCAACAATGCCCTCTAATTTCTCTTACTGACTCTGGTTGGAGCTGAGGTTGAGGGAGAGAGAGAGAGAAGAAGAATCATTCATTTGTCACGCACAAACGTTCCCCTGCTGGGCATAATTCATAATGGAACGGAGTAAAACTAATTCTAAAGAACAGACGTATAACATACCAAATTGTTCCTCATAAGCACGTGTGCAATGACATGGTGCAATGACAACAGTATCTGCCAGACTTTATAGAGTAAAACCCAAGCGGTCTTCCATGTATTAGTCACTATCATCCTACACTTTATATAGCCTATACTCAAGCATGCCATTTCTTCATGTATTCCCCCAACCCCTCCAGGTTCTGCGCCTTCCGGGGGCTGAGAGGAAGGGAGGAGGACGGTGCGCGGTTGTTTACATCGCCGGAAGATGGATGTGACGTTTGACGGAGTGAGCTGACCCCGAGCGCTCCACTCGTATAATCGGGCCATAGATCAAACGCACAGACGCGCGTACTGTACCGCGCGGCGTCACGTTTTACGGAGGAGAAAGCGCGAGCGGCGGATGAAGTCATGGCTGACTTCATTCATGGGAGCGTGGTTCAGTGAGGTCGGCGGTGACCCTTTCTGTAATGTGCAGGTGTTGCATGGTTTCAATCAAACGGCACACAGCTTGGGCCTTACAACACAGCTGGTTCTCAAAGTGAAATCCTATGAATCCTACACGAAGGCTCGGCCCAAATAATACTCGGACCAGCCGAAATGTTGCGACATTAAGGGGTCAGAAAACTGAATAGGGCTGTTGCAGCCTGAAAGAGGGACAAAAGGGGGGTATTTCCAAGATTTTAAAATAAGTCCTAAAAGAAAAAACACTGACATGGTGAAACACAACTTGATGGTAGAGCCGCCGTTGGAGTGATCCCATGAGGTGAACGGCGTTTGCGACAGCGTAACTCTGTCTATACTCAGGATGGGTTTTATTTGGGCTGAGCCTTCCTGTTACCTCTCAAAGTTCTTCAAAATGACTTAATATAGCGTCATTAAAATCAGATTAACCAGATGAACACATACATTTATACTTTGGCTATTTGCAGTTGCTGGAGGGAGGGGAGGGCTATACTTGTACTATACTTATTTTATATTTTGGAATTCTCAAATGCTATAGTGTCGCTAGTTTTAGTGTAAAGGCTTCTCATTGGCTAACCTGATTTGCTGCCATGCACCCAATGAGAAGACTTATACACTATGGGCTCCATTTTCCTAAACCCCTTATAATTTTTTTACTATTTTGAAAAAAAAAAAAAAAAAAAAAAAAAAAAGTTCAACGTGCCAATCTATTGACATATTGTGAGCTAGTATACTAGCTATTTAAACTATTGAAAAAAAATAGTCTAATTTGCTACACCATAGTGTTCGAGAATACCATTATCAATAAAAAAATCGATCACATAATCACACATACACTAAATATCACTAATTTACGTTGATTTGCAACTACAACAGTAAGAGGGCAAGTACCCTCGACACCTCCAGCAGATAGTACCCGCGTGAGAGGTGTACTTAATTACATTTAATTAATCATTAGAAGATATCTTAATTACATCACCATTACATCATCTACTGGCATCTACATAAGCCAGCCAATTAATGTTATTAAAAGACATACCACCCTCCGACCAACCGACCGCGCAAACTGAAAACAGTGCTTGTGCTCGCTCTGTCCGCGCAAGTAAATAAAAGGCATACATAACTAGAAATGCACTCTGGTGAGGTGACAACTTGCATGCATGCATGTCCTACTTCCAACTGTGGCCTGAATAAACTTCTGTTCTACGTAAATCCTTTACAGAGGATATTCATCTTTATATCGACCTTGAAACGTATCTTAGTTACGTCACCATCAAAAGGACCACCACTCTTACACCAGCACAACATAATTTTGCGGGTTTAATGGGATGGTTCCTAGCTAGAGTAGTTCTATTACTGATAGTAGGGTTTAGGTGGCACTGTGCTATGGAGACATGATAGCCCTGTGTCTGTACTGACCAGATGATCAACATTCTCCCCCAGAGCAGATACACCGAAAATAATAAGCTCAAAAAATGTAAAAAAGTTCAGCACTAAAGGTTAGAATCGTAGGAATAACAGAATAGATACCCACAGAGTCAGATGTATAGCTTTAAAAATTACATTAGACCATCTTTGAACTGAACCTGGAAACAAAGTGTACAAACTCATTTTCAGCACTTATTTTCCCTTCCAGGGTATATTTATGTGTTAATGATGGACGAGCGTCCTGTTACTATAATATATATAGTTGTAAAACGAGGGATGACTTCTTGTTTTTTAGATATACTCACACACACACACACACACAGCATTGCTGCGGGGTGTACTCTTCATGTTGAGTAATGTGTTGTCATAAATAGAGGATAAATCTCCCTGTCTGGCATGAAACTCAGCCAGCCATTACTGGATGTGTTGTGATTCTCATGTGACTGTAAAGGTTAGGGGCGGTAAAGACAATGTACCGTGTGTGTGTGTGTGTGTGTGTGTGTGTGTGTGTGTGTGTGTGTGTGTGTGTGTGTGTGTGTGTGTTTGTGTGTGTGTGTGTGTTTGTGTGTGTGGCTTAAGTTTTGCTTAGAGCAGGGTTCCTTGAGAGGGTTCTAGGTGGTCCTCAGCTAAGTCGGTTAACCAGATGTAACTCTTGAGGATGTAAACATGAAACCAAATGGACCCTGGCGGGTCCATTTGGTTTCATGTTTACACTCTCAAGAGTTAAAATATCCATCACCTTACTTAGCCCAAGTCTACACAACTAGAAGATTAATGTTCATTTTGGTCTGTATGTTTTTGCCAGTTTTGTTACCCAAATCCAGCCTGGTATTGTGGACAAAAGCAAAAGATCTAAACTAAAGATCATCTTTAGTTTTGGAGTCTGTGGGCTAAAATGTCCTCAAATGGTGGTCCGTGGCTCAAATGCTGAATAAATGGAGGGCCCTGGTGTCAAAAAGGTCGAAAATCCAGGGCTTAGAACACCCCTTCCCCCCTTGGACAGGAGGAGCATATTTCACTCTATGTGGCAAAATAATATATAAAAGATTTGGATTTTCTTTTAAAGATTTGGAAAATATGCATTTCTTTTAAATAATATTTATAGTATTTGCAGTGTATACTTTGTCTCTCTCCAGGGGCAGAACAGGCCATTTAAGTAGGACTAGAGCACCACTTCCCCCCCTTGGACAGGAGCATACTTCACTGGAATATTTGTAAAAATCTGCATTTCTTTTAAATGAAGACATATTTGCATAGCTGAACTCTCAGAAATGCAGCGTATACTTTGCTCATCTCCAGGGGCAGAACAAGGCCATTTAATTAGGACAGTAATGCAATCCTCAGAGATGAGTCCATGCGTACGTTCCGACGCCAACACCCACCCATAGGGTCAGTGTGCACATCTGTGATGCTCTCTGACATTCCCAGTAATCATAGGGGTTTGATAACTCGGCGAGGAGAACATTCCTGACCGCCCATTTGTCACTTTAGTCATCATCTCACCCCCCACTTTCTCTTCTCTCTCTCTTTTTTTTACAAGCCTTTGTCTGAACGTAGCCGTGCAAAAACCTCACATACAGACAGACAGAGGGGCTTTTGAAGCACAGGAAATTTGAAATGTAAAAAACGTTCCCTTTTTATTATTTCATTTTCCGTCCCCTTCAGGGAATATGATTAATAGTCGCGGACCACACGCGGTGCATTGGGGGTGGTTGGGGGGGGGGTGTACGTTGGAATATTTTTTCTTAATGAGCTCTTTTTTTTCGTTTTCTTGAATTCATATTCATGGCTGGAGACAGTTTCTCACAGAAAAAAACAGGCCGTGAATCCAAGTCATCCTCCCTGGCACACTTCACAAGACTGAGTGTGCACTATAGACCGTTTTGCCGCTTCAAAGCCAGCAGCGGATGTCATTTAGTTTGGAGAGAATCCCCCCACCCCGACATCAAAAATAACTCTGAATTATACTAATTATCTAACTGTATTCCACACCTCAAAGTTTTCCCCTCCTCTGCGTGTGGTTCATTACGGCTGCTGCAGTGTGAAATTATTCCTTTTGCCTCGTGGCTCTTCTTTGATTCGAGTTCAAACAAAGACGTCGTACTCCCCAATCCCAAACCGGGCTATCAT